>RJWK010023798.1:0-28841 GCA_004363435.1 Platanista minor | reverse complement strand
AAAAAAAAAAGAGTATAGTAACAACAGCTTTAGGAAAGCAAAAAGCAAAACAGGAAATAATGTGAAAAATGAAACAAAATGACCTAATAAGTATGGGTTATTTAAAATAAGGCTTGAGGGCTTCCCTGGTGGCGCAGTGGTTGAGAGTCCGCCTGCAGATGCAGGGGACACGGGTTCGTGCCCCGGTCCGGGAAGATCCCACATTCCGCGGAGCCGCTGGGCCCGTGAGCCATGGCCACTGAGCCACTGCGCGTCCGGAGCCTGTGCTCCGCAAGAGGAGAGGCCACAACGGTGAGAGGCCTGCGTACCACACACACACACACACACACACACACACACACACACACACACATAAATAAATAAAATAAAATAAAAAAGGCTTGAGTTCTAAAGAATTGACTCACGTGTTGACTGGGGGAAAATCTGCTAAATACAAAGCAGTGCCAACAAAGATTTTATAACAGTTACATAAATCTTAAAAACAAAGGTTTACGTATTAATTATTTAGCTTTAATTATTAACTATTACGTAATGCCCAGCAGAATTGTTCTAAAAGTAGTAAAATATGTTAGTAGCAGTAACTTTACACAGATGCAATACAAAGGCAAGTCTTAAAACAAATTAAAAATGTGCATTCACTACATGGTACATATAGCTACGGTAGCAACAATGTAATACCCTGTCTGTCTTGGGCCTGAAAGCCTAATCTCCATTTGGCCATCGACTTTCAAATCTATTTTAGGAAGGCCTGGAAACTTTGTACCGCCTAATGAAACCCTCCCGTTTATTATTCATAGAGATCAAAAGGGGTCTGTGAAAAGCAGTTTCACCATGGTTAACATCTGTAAATATTTCCTCTCAATCCCAAGGGTCAAGAAAAAAAGTCTAGTATCTTTGCCCATACTTAAAACAAATGTGACAAGAGACTGAAATTCGTAATGTTCTCAAAAGTAGAGCATTGATAGGAAAATGATTCAGTAAGTATTAATATCTGTATGATTTAGATAAGGATAAAAGATTTAAAAAATACAGATTTCATTGGAGCCATAATCCAAATATATAAAGAAAAATACAAGTGTTATGAATACAACTTCCTCAGAGTAAGAATAAAATGGCAATGTTGTGGGATGCTTGAGACAATGTGGAATTGAATTAAGACCTAAAAGTCACACTCCACGCAAAATATTTTGCTTTAATTATTTAGCATTACATAGGACGTTGTTCTAAAAGTAATAAAAGATGTTAGTAGCAGTCACCTTACACAGATGCAAGACAAAGGCAAAAACCACAGAGCAGAAGATTTAAAAACAAAAACCAACACATCAAAATTAGAAAAACTCAGATGAGCAGGGAAACAAAAGAGCACACATGAGCAGAGAAATATTTTGAAACTAAAGCATCTTCCAAGCAAAATGTCTCAACTGAGTGACGAGTTATTTTTACCGAAAGTGCTTTATCTTCAAGCAGAAGTGTCATTAATACACAGAGAGTAAATACCATGAAAGGCCCCATTTCATGTCACGTGCACAGCTCAGGAAGCCCAGAGACCTGTCTAAACCATGAAAACCGGTGCTTTCCAAAACCTTTCATCTGTGTTTCCAGTTGGATCGTGGACGGCACAGAGAACTAATTCAAGCCCCATCTTCATGAGTCGGCCCCGAGACAGCTTCCCATCCCAGCTCCAGCCTCTGCTCTGGTGTCACTGAAAACTCACAGAGAACTGCAGCGTGTGCAAGAAGCCATGTCCTTCCCCCGTGCTGACGGCCGTCGGCACCAAACGGTCCCGGGGGACAAGTGGGCCCTGGACTGTTGATTCAGAAACTGCTAAGTGAACCCTAAATTCCTGCACTGGAGGATGGATGAGCTCTCCAAAAGCCAAGTGCGGTAGCAAACTAAGCCAATAGTGCATCGTCGCAAACAGGCTGTGCATTTAAATACCACAGGCTACAGGGAGGCGTTCAATCCATAGTTCCTATCGTCATTCAGGTGTCAGTACAATTCTGAGAAGTCACCGTCAGGCACAGTCTCCAAAAGGAGCAACTTTTCAACGGGTCAACACTGATAAAAGACCTGGAGTCTCCGTTTCCCCAAATGCATGGTACATTTTGCAGGGGATCATGGAAAGCACTCTTTAACATCAATTTTGGGGATTTTAAGAATAAATTCTTACATATTTTAGCAGAATATGGTACTTTCCCAGGAAGGTGAGTAAAATGGTCCAAAGCCCTACTTACTCTTCCATGTACAAATGATGCATCTTTTACAATCGAGGTCAGATTTCTCCAACTCAAGTTGTTACGCGTTTAGTGGGTTGTGAAACTGATCAAGTACGTTTAACTAGCATTCTTTAAAAAAAAGAAATGGAAGGCCAAAAAGTGGGGTTAACTTACAGAAGAGTTGAAAAACAAAAGGAAACAACAACAACAAAATGGCATTTTCCCAAGTGAGGAAAGGGTGAGAAAGTATAGACAAAATTCTGAAATACTAACTTTGAAAATAACAAAAGTTCAAGCAGTTGTTTAAGATAAGGAGCGTTTAGGAAGAGGAAAGAGAGAGAGAGAGAGAGAGAGAGAGAAAGAGAAGGAAAGAAAGAAAAAGGAAAGATGAGGGAGGGAGGAAAAGGAAAGCCTGCTCCACCATTACTTTGGTAAATGTCTAATATTTTTCATAAGCTATTTTACGTTTTCAGTAAGATAAAAAACATCTCTTCCTAAATCTTCGTCGTGAGTTCTCTATAAAGGATATTACAGGAGAACTCTATTAAAGTTCTCTATAAAGGATATTCCGAGTGAGTCGGAAACTCACTCCTTCATACTAAGTAACTTGCAGATGCCATGCTCTTCTCTGCAGCTTGAAAAACAGCAAAGCTAAATCACAGGAAAAACTACGGAAGAGAATAAAAATGCGTTAAATGTCTAATTTGTGCCAGGCGTGTTGTTCCCACTCTGACAGCCATAAGAAGACACAGTGACCGCTTACATTTCTACTGGCCACACTCATTTAATTTACGATTTCCCCATGACCCACTATCAGGCAGTGTCAATGTCAAAAAACTGAACAAAGGATGCGAGTCCTTATCTCACCTGACCTTCACTCAACTGGCCTCCTGGTTTAGGTAGCTTTCCCATCACGCAAAGCATGCTGACCGATGACACCCACAACTAACTGAACGCGACTGGCGTCCTTTCTCTGCTCTTTCCGGTTGGATTCGACACCTACCAAGAGACAGCTGTATTGTTCCCCAAACTACTTCTATCAGTAGTACCTGTGACTGTAATGCTCCTTATTTAAATATTATGTAACCCAATCAAACAGAGCAGTTGTCTCTTTGAAAACTTAGGTAATTGGGAAGGATTCCATCCCAAATGCGTTACTATACAAAGTTGCTATTCAAGTAGGTATGAGACAGAAAACGAACACTTAGGAGGGAAAACCTCACAACAGCTTAGTGGAATTCTGCACTTAGGTTGCACTGAAAGCTACCTTTGACGTCTCATTTTTTGCTTAAAGGCACACAAACTGAAAGTCAATATTAAGGCATTACAGCTATGATTTTTGAAAGAAATGCAACAAGTTTCCAGGCAGCATATCCCTACTTAAATAAAAGGTCTTGGCTTAAATAAAAAGTAGTGAAGTTAAAATTAAATGCTTACACGATAAACAGCAAGGTCCTACTGTATATATAGCACAGGGAACTATGTTCAATGTCCTGTGATAAACCGTCATGGAAAAGAATAGGAAAAATATGAAGAAGTTACACATCTATATCTACATATCTGTATGTATAACTGAATTACTTTGCTGTACACCAGAAACTAACAGAACGTTGTAACTCAACTATACTTCAATAAAATAAATTTTTAAAAATTTAAAAATTTAGAAACTTCAATGCTTACAGAATATGTGTATCATGGTTAGGACGCTCCTTCTGAGCTCTCTATCAACTAATGGACGAGCTATCAGCCCTCAATGCATTCAGGAGCTGCATTCCACAGAATTCTAAAATTAAAAAATACCTGGAAAATATCACGCTACTATATTTTGCTTTCGTAACAGTTTAACTTTTACATATTGTGCATTTACATTTACTATGTAAATACTCCCACATACCATACCTGTTGGAACCGCATTATACAGATTTCGCATGAGAAGAGACCTAGTAGCACTGAAGTCATCAATCTCTTCTGCAGAGATGAAGGGCTTTTAAAGCAATCAGTTCTGAATCTTGACATCAGTTTAAAGCTACAGATTATATCTTGAGCTCTCAGCATCCTAAAACTTCATTAGTCTCTGTCTCAGAGGCAGCAGACCCTTTTTCATGGATTTATTTATAGTGGCTATTTACGTTTCATACGTTCACTCTGAATCCCACATCCAGAGGGGTGATTTGTGGTATTACTTTTGATTTTATAAGCTTTAATCTATGATAGATGTTCCACTCTAAAATGCTGCAAAAACGGTTCTGCACCACACTACAGAATTTCAGATGAAGATTATAAGATCACCTAGTTCAGAACAGAAATTCTTCTCATGACCGAAGCTGATGTTCTGAAGCCATTTCGTGATACAAAAATATGTGCTCTTTCTTGATTGAGCCATTTTAAAAACTGTCCATTAGGGCTTCCCTGGGGGCGCCAGTGGTAGAGAGTCCACCTGCCGATGCAGGGGACGCGGGCTCGTGCCCCGGTCCGGGCAGATCCCGCGTGCCGCGGAGCGGCTGGGCCCGTGAGCCGTGGCCGCTGAGCCTGCGCGTCCGGAGCCTGAGCTCCGCAACGGGAGAGGCCACAGCAGAGAGAGGCCCGCGTATCGCAAAAAACAAAAACAAAAACAAACCGTCTATTAATCAAATGTCCTCTTAGCTTTTATTTCTAAAAGCCTTTTCATATAGCACTTTCATGTAATACCTACGACGGTGTTGTGTGTTTTCAGTCAAAAATTTCTTCTTGAGGTCGGTGGGCTGTAACAGTGTCACTTGCTAAGTTGTGATATTATTGTCCTATGTACGGTCATGCACGAAGCTACCCCTGGGGAAAACCAGGTGAAGCGTGTACAGGACCTTTCTTACAGACGAACGTCAATTTACAATGATCTCAAAATAAAATGTTAAAAAAGTTCTTATTGAGCAAAAGTTGATTAGGGGATATCACATACTATGATTGAAATTCATGGTTTGACTATCCTTTTTTCCTGTTTATTTGCTCTGAACCTTAGGCAAGCTGCATTCTTTCTGGGCATGCTTCCTCACAGGTAAAAGGGGAATCATCTCCCATAGTTATTATACAGAATAAATGAGGGAATTCCCTGGGTCCAGTGGTTAGGACTCGGTGCTTTCACTGCGGGGTTTGGCTTCCACGCCTGGCTGGGGAACTAAGATCCCTCAAGCTATGGTGCGCAGCCAAAAATAAGAAACGAGATGACATATATCAAGAATCCAATACAGTAGCAGACGTTACAGAAATGGTTCGTACTACGCTTATTCATGTTGGTAGACTGGAGTTTTTTAAATCAGCTTGATACAAAATTACAGTTAAAATACAAAATTCCATTTACCTTCAACTCAAATGACTGAACCCTTTTACTTAAGCTAAATTGCCGCACCTCACAATATAAAGAAGTGAACACCAGATGCAGGAGGGCCCCAACGGAAGGTCCAAGACGGTGCTTTCAAAGAGTTAAATTTCCTTAAATTGCTCAAGTGTGGAATGATGCCACACCATTTACACCATTTATGGCAAGCCAGGGGCAACAGTGAAGGCGTTTTATGTAACAAGGAATTCTATCGGAAGAGAAAACATCACCTGAGGATAAACGAAAAGCATGATCCCAAGATGTGGGGAGACCAATTTAAATACGCAGTATGAACGCACGGTTCTCAATCAGTATCATCACCATTATAGACTTCAGTCAAACGTACCCTTCTTGACAGCGAGTCACAAAATATGAAAGTATTTTGGAGTTCCAAGAGGTGACTGAGCAGCATGCAAACATTAAATTCAGGGCAAAGTCAGTTAGTTCCCTGCAGAAGACCAAGTCTGAAAGGGATCCCCCGACTTTAAAACAAAACACTGCAGGCCTGGGTGGATTCGGGAGTTCTTTTTATTACTTTTACCAGTAATGGGATTAGAATACCACAAAGCATCACTCATCATATTCCAAAAAGAAAGGAAAATATTTCTGTCAGAATGTTTGAGATGACTTCCAAAGAATCTCACCCAAAAGATGTGTCATATATTTTCGCATTGCCTCTCTCGAGCACTGGGAGTCAAGTTTTGGCATGCAGTGTCTTTCTGTTTCTGGACCAATTCTGTGTATTTCACACGTCTTCTCCTAAAACGACTAATTACACTTAATGCTATTTCATTAACTTATACCCGGCGGGAAAGTGCCTTTTTTTTTTCCAAGCTGTATCAGAATGTTAGTCTTCTGGAAAAAGGCATTTCCTCTTCAGCGACCGTGTGAAATCTAAAAGCACAATTTCAGAGACGGTATTAAGACACTCGCACAGGCTGACCTGGAACTATCCACGCTTACTTCCTATTCCTACCTCAGATTTTGTTTGAGTCTTAAGATAATTGCCAGTTCAATGCCTTTTCTATTTATTCTTCCAAAGGAAAAAAATAAAAATTTTTAATAGACACCTTAGCTTTCTTAAGCAAACCTGCTTGGGGAGTACTTAAAATAATTCATATAGTATTTTAAGGCAGACGACAGCCTTAATCCAGCTTCTGAATAACTACCTGCAGTGGAAAAACACAGGGAAAGGTACGAGGCAGGTATTTCCGTAACAGCGGAAGTTTTACTCACACTAAAACAAAAGCTGACTTACTTTTTAAAAAAAAACTTTTTATGTTATATTGGAGTGTAGCTGATTAACAATGTTGTGTTAGTTTCAGGTGTACAGCAAAGTGATTCAGTCATACATATATATGGATCTATTCTTTTTCAAACTATTTTCTCATTTAGCTTATTACAGAATATTGAGCAGAGGTCTTTACAGTAGGTCCCATCTTAAATATAGCCGTGTGTACAGTGTGTACTTCAATTTATCTTATTGAAGTATAGCTGATTTACAATGTTGTGTTAATTCCTGTGTAATTCCTGTTGTATTCTTTTCCATTATCATTTAAAAACTGACTCACTTCTCTAAAGTGGAAACACCTAGGCAGATGCAGGACCTCTGTTCTGGGGCCAAGACACCAAGCCATTTCGGGGCCTGAATTTCCTCTCTGTTCACCGGGCCTTTGGTGGCCTCCAAGTAGCCACCCGGCAGACAGCTGCGAAATGGCATGCCCTATGCATGCTGGTGCTTACGTGAGTGTTTCCTCTTCCACTCATTTCAAATCTTATCAAATGTCTGCTGTATCTCAGACACTGTGCACAAACTGCAAACTTTCAAACTACAAATGCGCTAAAAATGCTCTGGGTCTCTTTTATTTCCGTGGGATTCACTGAGTAGGTGCTTCATAGGAGACTTTCAGTAGAGTCTCGTTCACCTTGTTATATGCTTGTTTTCCAACTTTATTTTCCTATTTCTTTGTATCAATTTTAGCCTTCAAAGTTTCCTTCGTGATGAAATTCTGAAAAATTCTTTGGAGCTGAAAAGATTGCTAGGGTACTTACAGGCAACTGTAATTTTTCAATAGCAATTGAATTTGATGGATAAGTGAAATTATTAACTCCATCGGCATTTTTACCTTTTTTTTGTTTGTAACATTGCCTTTACTTTGAAAGTGACTTTTAAAGGAGCTTATGTGTCTTGCTTGCATTTTAAAGGTAAGTGTGTGGAGAAAGTACAATAACCCTCAATATTGATTACCACTATCATTTTTACAACATTGGCAAATTCTAACTTAGTTCACCAGCTTCTCAAAGTTCCTAAACAAGCCATGACATCGTAATCAGCAGAAATAAAACTTAGGTGTTTTAACAGGAAAACATCTGCTCTCCTCTCCTCAGTGATCTTCCTAATATATTTCCCAAACCAGCCCAGAAGCAGCCTGGCTTTAACTAGAGCCAGGAAAACCCTACTTAACATCCTCACTTCTCTGAGTCATAATCTGTAAAATGGTGGCAATACCACAGTATGGGGATTCAATGACATAAAAGCGCCCATCAGGCCGTCAACATGTGTTCATCTCTTCTGCCTGATTCAACTACTTCCAAGATGACATCCTTGAGCACCTCCTTTCCAAAATATGTTTAAAATATACTTGACTTTCAAAAATTAACTTCTGCACAGGCAACTACACTTGATATTTTCTAAGAATAAGGGAAAAGAATCTGAAAAAGAACACACACACACACACACACACACGTGTAACTGAATCACTGAACTGTACACCTGAAACTAGCACGACATGGTAAATCAACTATACTTCATTAAAAAAAAAAAAAAAAATCGACCTCTTCAGAAGTACATAACACTAATCACACTGACCCTTTAGTTTTGTTCTAAGACTGTCAGAGGATGTAAAAATGGAAGGTTATATGATATATAAAATCAGGTTCATGTGGTTTTAAAAGTAATCTTCAATAAATAACAATACAAGTATGTCATCTTAGTTAAAGGAATAGGTAAAAATGTTAAAGTTCTGGGTTTAAGGTTGGAAGCATTCAAATACTTTCACAGCATAACTCAAATAAGTGAATATTTGAAGACTCTTCTTAATGATAGCATTTTCTCAAATGTATGGATCCTATGAGCTGTTTGGTTAAAACTGACACGTATAAAGAATGAATCACGTCTTCTTTATCCATTCATCTCTCGTTGGACATCTAGGTTGCTTCCATGTCCTGGCTTATTGTAAATAGAGCTGCAGTGAACACTGGGGTGCATGTGTCCTTTTGAGTTACGGTTTTCTCTGGGTATATGCCCAGTAGTGGGATTGCTGGGTCATATGGTAGCTCCATTTTTAGTTTTTTAAGGAACCTTCATACTGTTCTCCATAGTGGCTGTATCAATTTACATTCCCACCAACAGTGCAAGAGGGTTCCCTTTTCTCCACACCCTCTCCAGCATTTATTGTTTGTAGATTTTTTTGATGATGGCCATTCTGACCGGTGTGAGGTGATACCTCATTTCTCTAAAAATGAGTGATGTTGAGTACCTTTTCCTGTGCCTCTTGGCCATCTGTATGTGTTCTCTGGAGAAATGTCTATTTAGGACGAACTGGGCAATTAGGATTGACGTATATACACGACCATGTGTAAAATAGACAGCTAGTGGGAACCTGCTGTGTAGCACAGGAGGATCAGCTCGGTGCTCTGTGATGACCTAGATGGGTGGGATGGTGGGGGGACGGAGGTCCAAGAGGGAGGGGATACGTATATACATATAGCTGATTCACTTCACTGTACAGCAGAAACTAACACAACATTGTAAAGCAATTATATTCCAATTAAAGAAAGAAAAAGAATGAACCACGGGTGGTGTCCTAGTGGTTTACTACCAGACAGGACACTAATACTGAAACATAGTTCAGGAAAAGTTAAATAGCTGAACAAGTCCTCTCTGCCTGTCCAACTTTAAAAAAAAGGTAAACATAATATTAGCATAATCATGCAAAGCGACTTCTGTATGGGCTTATTTTATCTGGCCTGGGAGGATATAACCAACCGAGAGTCATTCTGTAATAAGGAAGAAGATAGCTGACTCCATATTGGATCTGTTTCTTTTACTTTAATCTTTGTATTTTGTTGCTTTTGCTACAAGTTAAGAATGTTGCCTACAGCCTGAAATATACAGGACAGCCCATTCTCAAGGCTCTGACCTTTAAGGGTATAACACTTTTCATTCATCTGAGAAAAAAAGTTGCAGAACAGAGAATAACATTCATCTTGGTGGAGGGTTTATAGAAACATCATGACCCGACCTACATGGACAGCTGCAAGAACAAAGGATGCTGCTACCAAGAAGTCTGCAACAACCAACCACGCCCCTCCCTGACCTGGCCTTTAAAAAATGCTTTGCTGAAACCCTTGGGGGAGTTCGGGGACCTTTTGGGCACCAGCCACCCATCTCCTTGTATGGCCCTGCAATAAACTTTCCTCTGCTCCAAACACCAGTGTTTTGGTTTGTTTTGTCTCACTGTGCATCGGGCCCAAACACTTGTGTTTGGTAAGAATTCCTGAAAGCCAATTACAGAGCACGGCAGAGTTTCTGAGTATTTTCTTAAGCAAATAACAACTTAGTCTTTCATGAGCACACTGCTATATAAATGAAAGAAAAAATGAAAAGATGGTGATTTTAGCTCTGTTCTAAAGGTATTTTTTTAAACGCATAATCGTTAAGGCCAAAGAAAATTGGAAAGGAGCCTACTGCGGTAACATTCTGAAACCAACACACAGGTGGATGTGTAGTCAGTCCTTGCGTCGGTGGGCCTGCAGGAGACAAAGCCAAGAAGCAACCTGACTTGACACAGAAGAACCGCGCAAAAGCTCTGGCGTGGGGGGCATCAGGTACAGGTACCTACGGGCGTGGTAACAACAGGGAGGCTGCGTATAGGGGGACGGGTTGGAGATCACAAAGCCGTCAGACACCCCAGGAAGACTTCCCCACTGGGGCAGAGAGGGACATATTCCCTGCTCGGACTTGTACCCTGAACAGGACAAAACTGAGCAATTATGGCCTGGGGAACCCAAGCATAGAAGGGAGCAGCGATGTTATTCTGAATGTGGGGTGAGGAGGAGGCTGAATAGAAACCTTTATACTTAACGCTGTCGACCCTCAGCTCTGAGTCCGTAGAGCTGGGAGCCAGGATCACACCCTCAGCTAAGAGGCGAGGAGAATCGGGGGGTTTTCAAGGAACTGACCCGCCTTTACTCACAGGACAGTAAACACCCTCATCAGCAAGCCCATCACATGCACAGAATGTCCAGTCAGCTTCGAAGGGGTCAACTCACATTCTAGACTGAGCTAAGAATTCAAGTTTGAGGGTTAAATCAAGGCATTTTCAGTCACGCGAGGTCACAAAATCTTTCCCTGTGATGCTCCTTTTTCTCAGTAAATTCATGGGGGTTTTACTCCCTTCCCAAATAAGGAAGTAAACTAAGAGAGAGGAAGACAAAAGATGGTACAAACAAGGGATCTAATTCAAGACAACCGCAAAGGGGACGCTCAGGGCAGGGATGGAGGGAGACCCCAAGGATGATGGCTGTGCCGCAGGTAAAGGGCAACCAGCCCAGGGGGAAGCAGTCCGACTGTTTCTGCAGGGGTTTCTTCCCAAAGACGAAATGATTAGGAAACCTAATGCATCTGACTGCACTGAGGGGAGATTCACACAATCTGAGGAATGACTGGGGGATGAATCAGTGATAAATATACAGAAAGCTCAGCAAACCGCAAAGTGGCACAACTCTAGGGAGAATAAAACAAAACAAGAGGGCAGGAAAGGAAATGTAGTCACAGCATGCTTCATGGCTCAGCGGTGAGAAACGGCTGCGCGGCCACCAGTATGCACGGGGTGCATTTGGATCTTGACATAATTAGGATCTAACGGAGGATGGGGGGATGGATGGGAAGGGGTCTGTGAAGGCAGGAGGGTGAAAAAGAGTGAAGGTCTCACCTCCCAGAGCGTGACGTCAATGACGCCCACAGACAATTCTTAAAACCAAAGAAGCCAGAAGTAGCGACAAAAGCCTTTTTGACCTGAAGGTCTGAAGGTCAATTCTAAGAGCACCAGTTAAAAGAACCAGAAGCACCTGCCGCCAAAGGACAACAGTCGGGGCAGGGGGCAACTGCTATGTCTATAACGAGCCTAAGAAAAAGAGTCGCCTTTCAAAGCTATGTGCAAGCGTAACTCTGACAAAAATTAAAATTACGTGCTCAGAAAACAGAGAGAGGAGAATGAAAGAACGCTTCTTGATGGCTGGAACGGTCTTGTTTCACTGACAGTGGCTCATCACACCCTTTACAGCCAACAACAAAAGAATACGTTGTCCGGAATGGTGCCTCACTGCTGGACCTTGGCCACCTGTGAATTACCAGACAAGCTAGTGTTGACCAAGAAAAGATGGCGGGTGGTCATGTATCCTAGTTCCACGGGGAACAAACACTGACAACTGACAGAATCGACAGGCTTTCATCTACTGCCTAGAAAAGTCGGTACAATAAATGCAAGTGCTACAAACCGCAATCATAAAAAAGTAAAATAAATGTCTCCCTGGAATAATTTGAAAAAAAAAATCTGAAATCTATCCATCTAAAAGTAAGTCCCACTCTTTCCTGCAGTCCTGAAGAATAGAGAACGCGTGGGCACGTTAGCTATAAAATACACAAGCAGAGTCTCCAACCTGTTCCATAAAATACTCCTGCTAGTTGGAACATAAAAAAATATTTCCCCGACATCCTTAGTAAAACTCTCTGTATCCTGCTCAGTTTTTAGTTTAGAGACATTCCTTCCCCCTAATTCAGTGTGAGAACGTCTTGGAGCATAATATATAAGCACATTTGATGAAAATGCAGATAACTGGGCACCACTCCAGAACGAGAGAATCATAATCTCTGACATCTGAAAACATACATTTTAATAAGCTTTTGAGAGGTATTTATCATACAGTTGTTATCGAATTTATACTAGGTTAACTCCCTGGGTTTTTGTTTGCTTCTTCAGTTTTTTTTTGTCTCTTTCATCTAAGAGTTATGACATCCTCTGCTCTCAACAATAGCCTCTCCTCCTCAAAATCTTTCCAGACCACTTACAGGACGCACTGACAACACTGTGTTTGTACAGGTATACAGTACGTATCTCTTCTCCAGAACAAGCGAGGTTCTTAGAAACACAGGGCAATACCACATACACCTCTGAGTTTTCCCATAACAAAATACCGCATCACATATTCGACAAATGTTGCAAGAATTACCAGCAGCATGGGTGGGGATATTGAAGAAAAAGTATTTCTTTTATCGTTTTAAATTGTAACAAACTTATTTCTAGAGAGCAGTTCTCCCCATTGGGTTTAGGTTGCTGTATTAACCCTAAACTTCCAAAACTTTGTGGCTTTCGATGTAAAATACGAATCCAACTTCAAACTTCTAATTCACCTAAATTCTAATTTACAGCCCACTTGCCCATCGACTTAAAACGATGGGCCTGCCTTTTACCATTCCCGCAGCTGTAACAGCTGCCTTTTTCTTTCCAACTTCAAATCATTCTAGCTGTGAAATTCCTTCTTAGATAGCTAGGAATTAAATGGAACAAAAAGAATCGGCAGAAATGGAAGACAGCCCACACCCTTCACGTGAAAGGGAGCTCTGTGTCCATGCAGTAGAAGGTGGGTAGAAAAATATATTTAACAGCTCTTAGGCAAGTAAGAGTTTAGTCTCTGCAGCAACTGTATAATTCCTTTGATGCAAGAAAATACTGTCACCTCAAGACTCCCTGCATAAATATACAAGTACATTGTATATTTTAATAAAAATCAAATCATTCCAACGTGTTTCAGACTCCAGTATAGACGTACAACACTTGAAATACTTCTTCTATTCTCTGCTACAGAAAAAACTGTAAGAACACGTTTTTCTCTTAATTCTCTCTTAAGGTAAATAACAGAATTTTATTCTGCAAGGTTTAAACCTAATTTTTTCCTTGTTCAAATCGGTTTGATACAAATAACATAGGAATGCAATGCAGTTTGTTACGAAGATTTACGATTTTTAAAAATCCTGAATACATTCTGACATTTTTTTTCCCTAAGGCATTTGTGTTAGGATATTGTTCTAAGTTTTTGTCTTCCAGCCCCTCTGCTCTTTTCCCAAAGAAAGGGAACCAATGAATTGGATGCCTTGTTTGAGAGTTAGCTGGAATTTTTCCTAACCTGAACATAAAAGCAAATCTGGCCTTCTGGTAAGACATTCCTTGACAAGATAGTAACAGTGATAAACCTACTGGCATATCCAGAAGGGAAGGAACCCAACCGCCCCCCCCCCGCCCCCCAACCCCAACCGTCCTTTCTGCCCCGGAGCCAATGTTCACTGAGCTGCTTTGTTCTCTGCATCCTGCATAATTAATAACTCTTTGGCGATCAGTCATGCATTCCTCAATGGCACCTCGGGCTCCCAGTGTCCTCTGAGCCTGCCCCGTGGAAGTCCCTGCTGTTGCGCGGCTGCCCTTTCACTCTCCACGTGTCCTTCACAAGAACGGAAGGCTGCTCAGGAGAACACACGGTGGGGTCACAAAGTGGCCGCCATATTTACTCTCTCTCTCTCTCTCTCTCTCTGTCTCCCTCATACTTTCCTCTCCGGGTATGATTTTGCTAATAAGAATAAAAAATATGTGATATCCAACAGATGCCAGTGAGTATACGTATTGAAAAAGCAACACAGGGAACTAGATTCAATATTCCGTGATAAACCATAATGGAAAAGAATACATTAAAATATATATATGTCTGTGTGTGTGTGTGTGTGTGTGTGTGTGTGTGTGTGTGTGTAACTGAATCACTTTGCCGTAGAGCAGTAATTAACACAACATGGTACATCAACTGTATGTCAATGAAAAATGTAAAAAGATTAAAAAAATAATTTTGGATATTTAAAAAAAGAAACATTAGAATCATACAAATAATAGAACACATGTGGAAGCAGCTTAAGATGGGCTGCACGGGATTGGTGGGTCTTAAAGGAGCCTTCGGTCCATTCAGCCCCGCACGCTCCCCTTTTCAGGCAGTAAAGCAAAGGGGATGAAAATCCACGGAGTCACGTGGTATATGGTAGCGAGAACATCCATTTCTTTTCATCTCAACTGATCCAGTCATTAAACTGAAAATGAGAGCAAATAAATTGTTGAAAATATTGTTACTCCTTCTGATCAGAAAGGTTAGATTAAAGCTCTTTAAAAAGATAATATTCAATAAAACCATCCTGAAAGAAAGCGGCAGTAGTTTAATCACCCTTCAAAATGTTAACCAGTTTGGAGAAAAAGAAAATCCTCAAATCTTATAACCGTTTAAAAAAGTATGGATTACAAGTAATATTATACTCAAAAAGAAGAGTTCCCTACATAAAGAATAAAACCACTAAAAATATCAGATCTGGATTTGTGCAGTTTATTTCAAAAATAGGTATGGTTTTGTGAAGTAACTGCCTGACAAAAATATGCAGTATATTTTACATTAAGGCTGAGATTTTTAAAAAAATTAAAAACACTTTTAACAACGTTTTTTGATATGAGAAAAGATGTTATTTTTCAGCCTTTGTAGGTTTCTCAACGTTTTAAAATAATGGTGCTTATGCTACAGTACCCGGAGTGAAACACACATACTCTATTATAAATTACTCCAAAATTAAACAAGAATTTTCTTTTCTTTTTCTAAGAGATCTGAAATGTGCACTGGCGCTCACTGTGTGTGGCCTCCAAACAGAAACAGGCTTGCACTGTTTTATTTCAGTTTTGCTTCATTTCTTCCCAAACAATCTCTCACTGCTAATCTACCAGGCCTTTTATTCCTCTTCTAGCATAAAGGAAACAAAAATCAAAGACATTATTAACTCCTTCTGCCCCATCAGAAAGCTGGATATATATTGTTTGGCATCCATTTGCCTGGATTTCTTTTCCATTATGGATTAATGGAGCATGGTTGGGGAATATACGTTTCCACAAATAATTCTTGAAAACAGCACGAAAATTCTATAAGCTTTAATTAATGTAGTCAGTCTGGTACTTTTTTTTTTTTAAAGCTACGAAGAACTAGCTCTAATTTCAGGTAAACGTCCTATGCTACTTTTTTTTTCTTTTTTTTTTTTTGTCTAAACTAACAGTCTATAATATCAACTTAAAAGAGCAAAATGGAAAGATAAATGTTATTCATGTCTTAGTCTAAGGTACCTGGGAATCAAGAAAATGGTACTGAAAACATAATATTACAAAGGAAAGCGTAACTCTCTATAAAACACATATGAACTACATTAGATCAGCATCACTTGGTCCGAAATAATGAGGGATCCCTTGTTTAACTATGCGCTCTCTCATTCACTGGTGGAGGGAAAAAGAGTGGGTAAATCATCTTTCAAAGGCAAACCCAATTTTTAATGGCAACACGTGTAACAAAAACTATTTCTGAGAATTTTAACTAACGCGTTAAAACTCTCCTGCTAAGATGTATGGTAATCAGAACCACAGTCTTAAAGGTTGACTGGAATAAATATTCATTCAAGCTCCCGAAGAGGCCTGCGAGTTCGCTCTCTTATTTGTAACATATAAAGGATATTAAAATAAACTTTCTCTATAATTGTCCCAGAAAAAAACGGGATTAAACTCAACATTTTTTTTCCCTGTGTCGATACATGCAAAATATTCGTGCTGATCTTTATAAAAAAGCAGGTAAGGATGATTAGACCCATCAATGCATATGACGTCATAAGTAGGCACTAATTTCTTTACCCCGGGGTGGGGGGGTGGTGTTCCAGTCCCCAACAACAACAACAACAACAAGAAAAAGAAAGAAAGAAAAGAAAAGATTCCAGTTCCATTCTTTCTTTAAGAAGGACACGAATGTATCCTTGGCAATTCAGCCTAATACACCAGGACCAGGAAAGTATGTCTGTCATTACTGTGATTCTTCAGTTTTCTGGTTTATGAATCATCACTACTCTGTCACATACAGTAAGTGAGATAGCTCCATGGGGGGTTCACACACCGCCCCCCCAGGGGTGATGGCAGATGAGGTAACACTGAACAGCTGCACAGCGACAAACCTCAAGGCAGGAAGTTCACAGTCCACTCAGGGCCTGTGCTGAATAGCATTATATCATTACAAAATTAAGAAGCCATCGGGCCAGTGGCCCCTCAGTCCTACTGTGCAGCAGGGGCTTTGCAGTCAGGGAGACCATGGCCTCTGGGGAGCTGGGTGTGTTAATTATGAAGTTGATCTCTGGGAAAAAAGAAAAAAAAAAAAAAAAAAAAGTGTGAGCGAGGATCCAGGGGCTTGGAGGGGCACTTGCCCCTGAGCAAATGCCGCAGAGCTTTAAAGCCTCCTCCTCCAAAAGGCAGACTTTCTTCCCTGACGCTTTCCTTCGCTGGTGCACAGATAAGACTGATGGATGATGCCCTGCTGGCAGGGATGCTGGGGGAGAGGGTCAGGCAGGGAGGGGTGCCCGTGAGCAACGTACACTGATAATTCAGAACACTCTGGGACGCTAGAGAGCAAAATCACTCACCGAGTTTCACTCACCAACTCGGGGCAGGTGTTGAGAGGAGAATGAGTGTGGGCTGCATGGAGAGAGCCACGGCTACATGGGATCAGGGCAGAGGGTAAGTGAGGGAATGGCAGGCAAAGTGTCAAAGTACACTCACATCCTGAAGAGTCAAAGCTTGTGAGACAGTACAGTTCATGTATCAGTGATCACTCCGGAAAGCCATCCGGCAGGAATAAAATCACCAGGTCCCACGCGTCAAGCAAGGCAGGAACCTACTGTTCTCTTGCTTCTTGCGGCCCCAGCCTGATGGTTTCCTAAGCATAAATGCAAACTGTTTGCCCAGGCAGCCATCCCAGGGCAACTAGTTACCAAGAAGTAAGACACGTTCAACAGAGCCCAGGAGAGTGTCAGTCCAAAGTCCATATCGACAATTCATCCAACTATTTCAGTAACGATCTAAAAGTGTACTGAACTTCATTAATTTTGACGATGCAAACAGAAACACCCTCTTCACCCAAAGTCTCCCAGATGCAGTTTCTGGTCTCAAGTCACAGTGAATCCCTGGTAACAGGTCAAACCCAGGGGGCAGGGTCTTTCCCAGTCCAGAGGATGGGTGGTACTTACAGCAGATCCTTACGGGTCTTTATCTCATCTCCAGGCTCAGGAATCTGACACACACATACATGTGGAAACACAAGTGTCAGTGAATCCGCTGTTAGTTAAGCTGAGGTGACTGAGTTGTATGGTCAACTCAGTATTCAACTACTTATTGAAAAACTATAATGGGGCCAGAGCTAAGCGAGGCACTGTACATTTCCTGTGTTTTTTGCCTTTACAGATTTTATTTCTTCCACACCACTCCGTGAGTTATACAGCCAGACAACCTATGAGATCATAAAATCAGAGGAAAGCAACACTTGGTGTCAGCATATATATGCTTTTGCTTTCATGCCTTATTCTGTGGGATGATAATAGATTGCTATTAATATAATGTGAAGACACTAGTTCATTTAAAATACTGTACAAATAAACAGCGTCTCAGTTTCAAGTTTATTTTTGTCACAGGTTTGGGAGAAATCAAACCTTCGCTGTGATACAAGCAAGACCTACCATTACGTTTTACAGTAAAATGTGATTGTTTCATATTTAAATATTTAAGACCATTAGATGTGCTATAATCCAAACTGGAAAATATGGACCGTATAACTTTGTGAAAGTGTAGCCATGGCTCCCAAGGGCGTTTTAGGCTTAAAACAAATATTAAACTCATAAATTCTGTGAAGCAGCGTACTGTGAAAGGGTGATAAACAGATTCTTAGTGGCTTCATTCAAACAAATAGCCACAGTATCAAAAGGTTTTTTAAATAAGTTCATCCTTGTCTAATATTAACACTTTTCTAGGTGAAATTATTAAATTTTATTAAATTTAAATTAAAAAATGTTAAACAGTTAAATTAAGAAAAATTTTGGAAATTAACAAAGGACATGGTAGAGAATCTGTACTGTGCAAAGTATTTCATAGTGGAACAGAGATACAGATATCGCAAATAATCTATATCAGGACATTGATCAAGATTCACAACGTAAATTCACAGCACATTTTAGAGGTAACTCCCTGAACTTCAATTGCACACAGTAAATGATTCTGTTAATAAAAAATAAATTATCATTTTTCCAACTTCAGTTTACATTCTGTTGTTTCTCTTCAGCTGTATCTCAAACAATACTTAAGTTTCATAATTTAGTCAGTTGCTTAAATACTATTCCACGGAATTGAGTCTGGGCAATCAAAACAGGGAAATTACTGCTTAATGTTACAATATGAATAATATATAATTATTCACAATGCTTAAAAATTATTATATAATGTAATAATAATATATGAATAATGTGTAATTATTCACAATATTTATGTTAATGTGTAATTATTGATAAGATTTACATATTAATACAATATATCGTTGTCATAATTATAATTACACGTTCTAATTGTAATTATAATTATAATAATTATATAATGATGTATAAAGTTAAATATTGATCCCATACTTTCTAATTGGCCTGATGAATTGCTAGTGTGCTGGACGCATTATTTTTATTCCCGGTTATAATACACTTGTTAATTAACGCATGTAGCCCACACCATTTCATGTTCCCAGTGTGCATACTGATTTGCTAAATCTGTCAAAATCATTAATGATATCAATTTTATATTCTTTTAAATGGTGATACTCATCATATTTGAAAAGTATACTAGGTGACACCATATTTGTATAGTTCTGAATTACCGTTATAAGCAGAATGTGATAAACAGCCAGAAGGTTTTCAACATTTTTGTTGCAGCGCAACAAATAGATAAAAATGTTTGAAATAATACATAAAACAAAGGGAATAAACAATTGCAATACAAATAAAAATGGATTTCCTAAATCCCTGTGAGAATTTCAAAGCTTCCTCTTTGGGGTACAAAGGCCATAATATTATTTAATCAGGACAAATATTAAGATAAGTAGGAAAACTGAGATAACTACTTTTTAAAATATATGTTACTAAAACACTGATTTGAAAAGAGTAGTTAATAAGTTTACCTTTCCCCCAAAGAAAGATAAAATGGCACATCTAAAAAATCAACTTTTGGTGGGTACAGAGAGGAAAGATGACACTATTAATGGGGGAAAAATTAAAACACATAAAAGCGTGGACTTTTAGGGCGACAGAGACACTAATAATCTACACTGAATAAATTATAGTTATAGTGATGACCGTAGTGACATTTATGAAAAAAAAAAAAATCAAGCTAAGGAAAGGTTTTTGGTTCTTGGTTTTCCTAAATCTCTTGTTTAAAAGGAGAAAAAGAAGTGACCAAACAACTGATCCAGATACATAAGGGCAACTCTAAGTGGTACTTACTGGCATGACAATGTTATAGTGGATGCAGAACCCGGGTTCCGAAGGAAAATATTCATCAGACACAAACCGTATCCTGATCTGATTGCCTTTAGAAATCTGCTTTCCCGGCACAGTGCCAGACCCACACCAGCGCCCTAATACGGCTCCATCGCTGGGTTCCTCAACCTCTACAAAATCATACCTGCAAGAGACCAAGACAAAAGAGACATCAAACCATGGTCTGTTATTTTAGGAATTCAAAGTCCATGTCCGTGGAGACAATGAGTCCCTGCGGACCACAGCTGTGAGTTCATCTCAAATTTAACCGCATAAATGAAATAAAACCTTCCAAAGAAGAGACACAACTGAAAATGCATTCCCAGTTAAAGAAACACAAGTCTTCTACTCTAAGCCCTCCAGTTTTACTGGTAACGAACTCCAAATTCATTTAAAGGGCCATGTCAAAACTTAAATATTTTGTACAGAGCAACCCTATCTGACTTCCATGAATTACTCGATTTAATCTCCATTTGGATGTGACAGTTTTGCTCCAATCTTAATTTCCATGATCACTGCCCATCACTTTCCGGCAGTCACTCCTTCACCCCAGTCAGGCTCCTTGGCCCCCTTTCCTCATCTGTGTTCCAAGGCTTTTCTGGAGCCACTTTTCTATAGACACGTCCTCCAAATCTCACTCTGTACTGCGCTGCCTCTGTGAGACCCTGCTGGCTGTTCTCAGCTCACCGCCATCTTTCTCTTCCTGATAAACACATACGTTTAACTACGTCTATGCAAGTGATCCATCTTGTTAGCTAGGCTGTTACACCCCTGAAGAAAGAAATCAATTCTTACATATTTCTGGTTTACACGGTGTGACACGCAGTATCTTAAACCTATGGAACGAATCATTGATACTTTTCTAACCAATGTTAACTTGGGTTTGAAAGTTTCAATCAGTGGCACTCATGGAGAGCAGGGCTGCCCCTTAAGAGGATTGTGAGAAATGTGTAGAGGCATTTTACATTGTCTCAGTGAGGGGCGGGGGGTGCGGGGTGGGTGAAGAGGGCAAGGTCCGTGGACACCCAACAAGGGACAGTCCCAAAAATGGGTGTTTGCTCCACACCCTCCAGGCCTTTCAAAGAGTCCGCTGGACGCTCACGTAAGCAACATTTCTGCTATCGTCCACCTGAGTCTGGAACATAATACTTGTCACACAGAAACACAAGTATGTTGTGCAGATTTAGTTTAAGCCAAATTTTCTAGAACTAGAACTATCACGTTAAGTCGAAGGAAGCTTCTATACTTTGGAACAACAGCTACTACTTTGGGAAATCAAATCACTAACAGGAACGTTGCTTATACTCTTTGCATCACAGTGAGAACCAGAAAACATACCCATTCAGTCTGCGTCTGTTGCTTAACAGATACAAACGTCTGACTACTTCATTTTCCGTTTCCTGTAATGGCGCCTGTGTATTTTAATATAAATTACTGTTATCATTTCCGCTTTACAGAGCATGTAGGCCATTATATTTACTTTTTAAACAACTGCACATACAAATAGATGATCACTGTTATGAATTGCGTTTCGCAACAGTAAAGAGGGCATTGCCAAACTTTTCTTAAGGGAGGTCTGACATGGATGAAAACAACTGGTTGATTTTTTTAAAAAAGTCTAAATTCAGTAGGTACCAGACAACTAAAATTAATATACTTGGTACACTATAGAATTTACAGAAGAAAAAAACAGATGAAAAAGGACAAAGTGCATAATGAACCAATTGTACTTATGCATCTTTGTCCTCAAGCAGTAGCCAGAACTCTCCTATGGTGTGTAACTTAACCTGTTCCAGCCTCGTTTTTCTTGTCCTTAAAATGAGAAGAATGCTACCTGACTCACTGGGATGCTTTAAGAGAGGGAAGGCGGGGCAGCACACGCGTGGCGCCTCGACGTCGCTGGCAGAGGGCTCCCACTCAACAGTTTGCCTTTCCTCTCTACCTAGCACCCCTTCGCTCCCACCCGGCACCTACTTTAATGTGACCCTGCGAGTGTGAAAGCAACAAATAAGAAAATTCAGATACCAGAGGAGGGCATAGTTCTGCTCGGTCGCGCGACTAGCCTGGGTGATAAATTATAAACGCACAAGGCAGCAGGTGCTACCTTCCCAGGAGTCTCGCTGTGTAGGGGGACCAGGAGCGGGGGCGGGGGGGGGGGCGGGGGGAGGAGGATTTGCCTAAAACAGACTGAGTGGTTATTTCAGTCATTACGCGGTATAAAAGTTGATAACTAGCATTTTACATCAGAGTAATTTTTATACCGAGATTGTTTACAGGTGGAACAAAGTTGCTTTCCACAGAGTATGTTTGTTCTCTGTTGGGGAGGTGAAGCTACCTGATATGGGTTACCATCAGGACTAGTTTGCAGACAGCTGATTTCAGGCCTGGTCAGTCATTCCACGAGTATCTGTGAAGCACTGTCTGGGCACAAAGTGCCAGCCCACGAAGTGCTGGGCTAGATTCTCAGGATACAGAGATGAACCCACAGCTTCTATGGGCTCAGGGTCCATTAAACACTGCTGAGTGCTCTAATGAGAGTGCTTAGGAAAAACGGGCAGTGTGGAACACTGGCAAGGTGAGGGAAACCCTATACAGAGAGATGAGGGTCAGCTTACAAAGGAGCATCTGAGCTGTCAGCGAGTCCTGACTGACCAGGGGTGACAGGGAGAATGGAAATGCATTCTAGCGAGAAGCACAATCCCGAGGATGTGACAGAGGAAACCAGGGGCCTGGGGTGGTCCCTTGTGAACAGACGATGGGGCTCAAGCTGGAAGAACAGGTGTAGGTACGAAAGCCTTGAAATTTCAGAGTCGGATGTCAGAAAAGTCGTTTGGAGACCAATGTTCCAAATAGGTAAGCACAGTCTGAAGAGGTTCTACCCTTCTTTAAAATATTTGTCGACATTTAATTAATCAATTAAGTTTTTAGGTGCTACCTGTATTTTTAAATTATTTTTTATTGAACTATAGTTAATTTATAATGTATTAGTTTCAAGTGTACAGCAAAGTGGATTCAGTTATACATACACATATATATATATATACATTTTCTCAGATTCTTTTCTGTTATAGGTCACGACGAGATACGTACTGAACGTAGTTCCCTGGGCTGTACAGCAGGTCCTTACTGCCGATGTATTTTTTATATAGTAGCGTGTGCATGTTAATTCCAAACTCTTAATTTACCTCCCACCACCCCCCTTCCCCCCTTCCCCCCTTTGGTAACCATAAGTTTGTTATGTCTGTGGGTCTATTTCTGTTTTGTAAATATGTTCATGTGTATCATTTTTTTCAGATTCAGCATATAAGTGATGTCATATGAGATCTGTCTTTCCCTGTCTGTAAATCAACAGTTTAAAAAGTCAAATCTCAGAGGAAAATCTGGATTTCAGGCCCTTTTAAAACAGATTTGAGCGTCTGGTCATACGAAATATTATTAGCCCCGGTGCTACTCCATGTGTTACTCAGATCTGCAGAACTGGCGTCAGCTCCAGGAGAGGAGGGGCCTTTGTCCTCCCTCAAGGCCTCACCCGAGCAGCTGGGTGCCAGGCACAGAGCGTGTTTACTGCACGAGGTCAGTATGGCCTTCACTCCGTCACGTAAACGGAGGCTGGGCCAGGTGGAAAGGGTTTTCGGTGAGACACCTGCCTTCCAGGTTTTAAAAACCCTTGTCTGCTTCCCTATGCTGCTTTATTTTTTGTATTCTTTCTTCATAACCAGATCTTCCTTTATTTTCATCACTTGCCGCCCACGTGGGCTTCTGAGTTGGCTTCCCTTGCAGACTATGGGGCACCTACAGGAGGTTTCAGTGAGGCAGTGGCATAGACACAGGATCACAGCACATCTGAGGATGCCAGGAAACAACAGCGTCTCAATTGGGGGCAGAAAGAAAGCCCTTTTAACAAAAACATCCTTAAAAGGAGCCCTCAGGGAAGCAGGATGGCACAGAATGAAGGAAAGAGGGAGGGAGAGCGTCCACCCAAGCAGAAGTGGGCCCGCTGTCACCGCCAGAGAAAGACCAAAGAAGATGAAAGCCAAGAGGCATCCCGTGGGCCTGGCAACTAAGAAGCCATTTTCAATACACTGGTTGGGTGAACACATAGTGTCAAAAACTTTCTTCAGATCATTTAAAAAAAAAATTATTTTCTAATTTTTAAAAATTGAAGTGAATTTGATGTACACTGGTGTGTTAGTTTCAGGTATACAGCAAAGTGACCCAGTTAAACATATATATGTTCTTTTTCAGATTCTTTTCCCTTATAGGTTATTACAAGATATTGAGTAGAGTTCCCTGTGCTGTACAGCAGGTCCTTGTTGATTAGCTCTTTTATATACAGTAGTGTGTATATGTTAATCCCAAACTCCTAATTTATTCCTTCCTCCAGACCATTTTCAAAACAACTATTATAATCTTTCTAATAGAAACATCTCAACAGAAAAGAATACCATTTGCAAGGAACCTGAAACTAACAACTCACATAACTATTTTATTATACATAACTTCCTTATGATTTCTGTTAAAAAAAGAAACACCAGGGACTTCCCTAGCTGTCCAGTGGTTAAGACTCCACGCTTCCACTACAGGGGGCGCAGGTTCAATCCCTGGTCTGGGAACTAAGATCCCGTGTGCCGCCGGTGTGGCAAAAAAAAAAAAAAAAAAGAAACACTGTATGTGTTAATCCAATGTGTAAGATCTTTATAACTGTTTTAAAGGTGTTTTTAGGGGCTTCCCCGGTGGCGCAGTGGTGAGGAATCCGCCTGCCAATGCAGGGGACACGGGTTGGTGTCCTGGTCCGGGAAGATCCCACATGCCGCGGAGCAACTAAGCCCATGCGCCACCACTACTGAGCCCGCGTGCCACAACTACTGAAGCCCGTGTGCTTAGAGCCTGTGCTCCGCAACAAGAGAAGCCACCGCAGTGAGAAGCCCGCGCACCGCAACGAAGACCCAACGCAGCCAAAAATATTTTTAAAAAATTAAAATATAAAAATAAAAAGGAAGATCTTACTGGCCTTAATTCAGCAACTCACGACAGCACACGATTTAGAATAAAATAATAATAAAAACAAAAGGAGTTTCTAAGCACACTCGGAAATATCTAGATTATCGGTGTTAACGTATTAAGGAACAAGTAAGTCTTAAACTTTGCTATATCTAACTTGTATCCTGAGACAAAAATCACTGTCCTGCAGATAAGAGAACAGTGACAAGTAGATTATTACTTGTTTCATGAAGACTTGCTACTGAATTTGACGCCATAAAAAAAAAACAAAAACAAAAACAAAAACTCATAACCCTAATCTTTATAACAGTTTTTGGATTTGCAGTTAGATAGCTGGTAATTAATTCTCACAAGCTCATACAAGTCTGGTGCATACCTAAGTTTATCATCGTGTTTTAAAGACCTACATAGTTTTTCATTCCATGAAGTTAAATGAAATGAACATCTAAAAAGTGCTCTGTTCTTTGCCTTTCAGAAGTAGAACTTAAGTTTTACTACTAATTGTTTCATACTAAATTTGGCATTTTAGGATTTTTTTTCAAAAGCAGTGTCGTTCTGATAATATAATGCTATATTATATATAATATAACAAATTATATATGTCATTATTCCACATTAATTGTGTGAATCAAAACAGTAAATCCTCTTTCTAAAAATAGCATTCTTATATTTAAATCATATTCAAGTCGTCTAAAACAGACCCAGTGACAACCTACCTGGGACATATTACCATGCCTCAAGGCTGCTTCCTAACCTTCAAAATAGAAACAAAACAAAACAAAAACCATTGCCACTTGATTCCATATTTTCCTCTAACTTGTTTATAGAGTGTGGTTGGAAAAAGACTAAAGTATTCAATCCAATTATCTTCCCCAATACTTTGAAAGTTTTCTTTTTTCTCATAGAATGCCATGTAGAGAATATGGGACTCCTTGCGTTAAGTTGGTTGGCTGACACACTACAACACAGCTCAAAACATCAAGAAGCAAAGAAAGAGAGAAAACAATGATAAAAGATTATCTGCAGGCCTCAGCCAAATGAATGGGAGAAAATAAAACCAAGCAACGTTTGACCCATTAAAGTGAAATTACAAAACAGAATCATCCTCCGATTCAGAAATCTACACATGCCCAGGTGACTTTTCTGGAGACACAGTAATCTTATAACACACTCTCAGGTATTAATTTCCCACGTGCACAATTGCTCACATCAGCATTTAAGGGATTTACTAAACCCATTTTAGGGGCCAATCAAACATCACTTTCTCACGGAAACATGATACAGTACACACAGCGCTAAGTGGTTTATAATGAGCACTCCCTTTCTCTACCATACCCCTGGGGACCCACGGAGGATTTATGTTCTCTTATGTTTTACAAACAAGTCTGGTATTGTAGACAAAATTTTCATTCTCACATGGGAATTTAAAAACTGAAGATAGGAGAGCTTCTGAGGACTAAACCAAAGAAATAAATTCACTTGTAAACACAATTGTCCGACACCCAGCTTCCTTCCACGAAAATAAACCAACCCTGCAAAACAGGCTGTTTCTAGTTCACACTAACTAAAACCCTGTCAACTAAATCTACCCCATGAATGATCGAACCCGAGGGTGGCGTGAAACTCTACCAACAAATAGACATGCATCTTCAGAAGGCCTCATTCTGCATGTGTCGACGGGAGCCTGGGCTTGTTGGGGAAGGTAATAAACTTAACAAGACGACAGTTATCCAGCAGTGCTCGCTGGCTTACAACTTCGGTTTAACAGAAGACAACCCAGACACAGAGTAAAAGTTTTAAATCCCTGTTTGGGCACCAGAATGGTCATCCATACTTTACCTTATAACGAAAATAAATTTTAATAATTAGGCGTGTTGGTGGGAATGCAAATTGATAGAGCCACTATGGAGAACAGTATGGAGGCCCCTTAAAAAACTAAAAATAGAGCTACCATATGACCCAGCAAACCCACTCTTGGGCTTATATCCAGAGATATATAGTTACAAATACAGTTAACAATACTGTATCATATACGAATACTTACTTACAAATATAGTTAACAATACTGTATCATATACGCGAAAGTTGCTAAGAGAATGGATCTTAAATGTTCTCAGCACAAAAAGGAAGTAGAATGATGTGGTATGAAAGGGCTATTAGCTAATGCCACAGTGGTAATCATACTGCAATATATAAGTGTTTCAAATCAACAGGTTGTACATCTTAAACTTACACAATGTTAAATGTCAATTATATCTCAATAAAGCTGGAAAAAAATAAAAATTTCTAATAATTGAAAAAAGTACTGTGTCTGAAAGTTTTTTGAAATGGCAATATCAAACATGTAAAATGAAGACCAAGTTCACTCATAAATGGAGGGAAATGCAAAAATTCTAAATAAAATTTAATCAAATAGGTAGCTCATTAGTGGGTTAAAAGCATACTTCTTGACAGAATATGGATTTGCATCATGAGCTTGAGGATTAATGTAACGATGACCTTTTAGAATATCCAAAGGAGAAAAACTATATGTTCATATTAATAAATGCTAAGAAACCATAATAAAGTCAATTATACTTAGATAAAAGCGGAGTCAACTAACTTGTGAAGAGCAGGAAACCTTCAAATCATGGTAAAATTACATAACAGAAATTAACTACCAGTATTACATTAAATAAAATCAAAGTCATTCTCATTAACGGTAGAAAAAGACAGGATTGGCCATTCTCACTACTATTTTCAGTATTTTGGGGGCAAGCTCAAGCTAATTTTAATAAGAGAGGAGAGCAAATAAATGTAATAGAAGCAGGAGAAAAACGATTCTTAGTTGATAACAGATGCCTTAAGAACAGACAGTAGTCGGATAAGCACAGAGACTGGAAAAGCTTCGCCATCATCCAGGTGGGTGGCTTGAGCATGGGGCGGGGGTAGGGGTAAAGAATGGGCTCTAGGTTGTGAATAGTCTGAAGATCTGATGGGAGATGGTCTGGGTGTGAGAGAAAAACAGGTATCGAAGACGATTTCAAAGTTTTTGGCTTTTAAAAATCACCTGGAACGAAAATAGAATTTAGTAAAGTGACTAACTGTGAGATCAATATACAAGCATCAATAGTTTTTCTTCATGAGAGTAAAAAACAAAACAAAACAAAACAAAACAAGTTTCTAAAATCAAATAGGGAAAAATGTCTTTCAGCAAACTATAAAAATGTGTAGTAATAAAAGTAAATAAAATATAAACACTCTATGAAGAAAGGCAAACAATATTATTGAATGACAAAAAGGCATGCGTTTACGCTAAGTTTTACCAAAATCCCAAGTCTTGTAGGATATCTGTGCAAAATAATAACCCCAGTAATAAAGCAAACAATACGGAGTACTTACTGTATGCAGATACTTTATAAATATTAAGTGATTCAATATTCAAACACAATCCTATCTGTAGCTCCTATTATACCCATAGTAGAGATGGGAAACTGAGGTATAAAGAGGTAACAAGGCAAGTCATACAGCGAAGAGTAATGCGGAGGCAGGTCCTTGCTCTAGGCTTCAGAGCCCATATTCTTAGCCATTGCATGATACTGTCTCTAGCGACACAGGACACAATGGAGCCTCCCCAGATTGTCTTCTTTCCAATAAGGATAATATTCATTAACTCTCAAGGCTGTCGTGATGGGTCAATGAGAGAACGTATGTATATGAAGTAATTAGAACGGTGCCTAAGGAGTAAACTGCTCAATAAGTGGGTTTTTTTTTTTTTTTT
>RJWK010023797.1:0-20903 GCA_004363435.1 Platanista minor | reverse complement strand
TGGGGAATAGCGCACCTGGCATAACAAGGTGAAGTGCGTCCTAAGCAGAGGGTGTTATAAAACTCCAACCACCGTCTCTTTTGAGATGGTGCCCTTGGGATGCTCTGTTCAAACCAGCTTTTCAGAGACAGAGCTCTAGAACAAGCCCTTCAGGAAAATCAAGTGAGTTTTAAACCTGGAGCCCTTGGCAGGTCCCCTGCCCGTGTCATCACCGCTGTTCCCGCAGCAGCAACGGGGAATAACAACCGGGCGGCTTTCAAACAGCCGCGCTTCCGCCGACGTGCAGCCCCGGGTGATGCTGGTCACCGTCTCTCCCAGCTCGTTCTCGCTCATCGCGTGGCCTCCCGGGAGGCGGTGCCAGGACAGGTGGGCGTCGTCACCAGCTGGGTTCCGCGAGGGCGCGGGGATCTGAAGGCTGTGACCTCTCGGGGGGAACAGCCAGTGCGGGAAGCGGAAAGAGCGATGCTGCTGTGGGCAGGTCCCTGCCACCTGTGCTTTCCAAGGGAACCTGCTTCTGCGTCCCTTCCCTTCCGCCAGGCCCAGGCAGCGTCACAGGAGGAGAAACGTGTGTCCTTATCCTGCGGGTTTGGGGCTCGGCTGCGCCCCCGTGTGTTTAGGGGTCCCACAGCCTCGCAGTTCCCCCCTCGGCCCGCTCCGTTCACCTGCGAGGTTAGTGTGCAGAGTTCTCTAGTTCTGCGGTTGCTGTGCTCTTTTCCAAATAAAAAGTGTGAAAATATTTGAAACTATGAAAGTCTTCTGGTTCACAGTTAGGCTACAGTTAAGGGCTCTTCCTTGGAATTCAGGGTAAGGTTTTTCCTCTGGGCAGCGGCTGCAACAGAAGCCACCGCCCCCGGCACCCCGTGGACCCCCAGCCCCTCAGTGAGGCTGGGCCTGATGCCATCTCCCAACCGCTCGCCCGCGCAGATCCCAACCCGAGAAGCGAGAAGCGCAGGGGGAGGCTGCCTCGCCACCGTCCTCCTCCTCTCGGCCCCCAGGCCGCGGGACACGGGGTGACCCGTCTGTGGGGCTGCCTGGGGTGACGCACTGGGCAGGGTGCCCGTTTGGGAGAACTCACAGTGGGTGACACGGGAGCTGCCCGGCTTTCCAACGTGCAGGAGGAAACCCGGCTTTGTTTTCCTTGCCGCCTGGGCATCACTGTGCTCCTGAAGGCGGCTCTCCCCTCCCCGGCGGGGCTGAGAGAGGGTCACTTCATTCCGCTGGCTGTGGCCCCGCCCCCGCCCTTGTCCCTGCAGCTGGCAGGGGCCACGTGGAAGCTTGTGGTGGCCCTCACATCACCGTGATCTGTCTCCAGTCCTGCCCTTCCCAAGAGAGGACCTGACCTGTTGCCACTTAAAAATGCAACGTGGTGCGTGGGTCCCAGCCCCTCAGATGAAGGAAGACACCTCCAGTTGTCACTGTGGCTGTGGCTGCTGTGACCTCAGACTGGAGGCAGACGGCTCACGCCCTGCCCTGTGCAAACCCCCCAGGAAGTGCTGTGTGAAGTGTCCCCTGCAGGGGGCCTCCCTCTGGGGCTCCATCACTGCTGCTCCCCTGCTGCTGTTCTGGGGGGCAGGGCACCCTGGGAAAGTGGGGTGCGGTGTCTGGAGAAGGAGGCTTAGTTGAGGCACCCTCCCCACTCCCCAACCACTCGGGCTTCCCTGAGCCCCTTACAGGGTGCAGAGCCTCTGCTGTCTGCCCCCAGCCCAGCTTACCCACCCCCCGGGGACCTGCAGCCAGGGTGACCTCTCCCAGGGTGAGGCCTCAGCATGGCTGAGGTCCAGGCTCCCCCTCCCAGCCAGCCCTGTGCTGCCTCTGGCTGCTGATGAGAGGCCCCCAGGAGACAGCTTGGTCACACGGAGCCTGATGCCAGCCCTGCATCCTGGCTTCTCGCCAGCTCCCTGGTCATTTACATCTTGGGTTCCATGAGCAGATGCATCCTGGGAAGCTCCATTCCATCCTGCCAGCTCTTGAGGTGCAACCTGTCACAGTGCCAGTAAAGCGGGCACAGCAGGTGGGCTGGGAAGGCGGTGAAGCCGGAGCCTCACCCGTTGAGGGGAGAAACTTTGCTTTGTTCCAAGTCCCATTGCTTGAGGGGTGTGGGGAGTCTTTTCTGGTTCATTTTCGTTTACACAGCTCAGTTCTGGTTAGCGTAGGTTAGTTCCTGCTCCTTTTGCCCATGATCAGAGTGTGCGATCAGCCCCCTCCCTCCCATCTCCAGCAGGCGGGATGAGTTCCCAGGTTCTGGGGTCCCACACATGGAGGGAGGGCTTGGCGGGGGTGGAGGAAATGTTCCTAAATCTGTAAAAGCCACCAGGCTCCTGGGGGAGATGATGACGCCGTTTTTGACATGATCATTGGATAATTTCTGTCCCAGAGGCCCATGAGAATTCGGCCTCATCGTGAGGAATTTGGGTGTGGGCGTCTCCGTCCACCTGCTTCAGGGATGGTCTGATGACCAGCCCCATCTGCCCCAGGAGCACAGAGAGGATGGAAACGCGGAGAGCCGTCCCAGGGCCAGGGGTTTGCGTGCGCCTTGAAGCTGAGTCAACCCAGCTGGCGGGCGGGCACTGCTGCAGGGCCGCCGTCAGGAGCTCTCCAGACACAGCCTGGGCAGGGGGCGTGGGCTGCCCCACCCTGAACGCAGAGGCCCCTGCAGCCCAGCCCGCCTGCGAGACCCAGGACCCGCCCTGCCCTTTGCAGGGCCACTGCCCCGACCACCCGAGCAAAACCTTGGACTGAGTATGGACTGAAGAGGCCAACCGGTGACAGCCCGATGACACCAGCCTCCACTTACTGAGCACCTACTATGTGCAACATACTTGCTGGCACTAGGTATGTTTCCTCGTTCAGCTGTCACGAGTGGGAGGCATTGCTGTCCCTGATGTGGGAACAGACTCAAAGAGGTTGAGCAACCTGTGTGAGGACACACAGCCATAAGTGCCAGGTGGGGTTGCTGATCCAGTCTGTAAGGCCAGGCCTCCTCTGGGCACCGCTTCTCCTTCCCTGCCAGCCCTGCTTCCCTTCACCCCACCCCCGAGGGCAGAACCCAATCCCAGCCTCCCCAAAGGCAACAGGTGGCTGCCTCGGGGGGGCTGGTTCTCCCTGGAAGATCCCTCCACTCTCCCCATTGAGCCCCTGAGAGGCAGCGATGGGCACTCAGAGGCCTGTGTGGGGCCTCCCCCTCCCTCCTCCTGTGCCACTGGCAGGATTGATGCGGGGACGGGGAGGGAAGAGTCCCGTCAGCCTTCCAGCTCGTCACCACGGCAGGAGAAAGATCCCTGGGGCCGGGGGAGTGGAAGGCAGATGGCACTGCTGGTGAGGAGGGGCCTCAGTGCCCCCCGGGACCAAGAAAGAGGCTCTGAGGCCCCGCTCTGTGGTCGCCTCTGTCCTGAGTCTGTCCTTGAGTCAGCCTTGCGGGGAGGCCAGGAGCCTGAGGCTGGGTGGAGGCTGGAGCAGAGTGGTACTGCTGGGACGTGATTTCCTGGGCCTGGTAACAGCAGAGAGTGCGAGCTGGGGTCCCTAGGAAGCCTGTGACCGACTGGCTCCTGGGCCAGCATCCCCAAGTGTGGTTGCAGGCATGCTGGCCAAGACCCAGGAGAAACCCAGCAGGGTAGCACGCGACTCAGCCATGCTGGCGGCCAAGTGAGGGGCTGAGCTACCGGGCTGGTCATACCTGTGTGTGGACGGGCTGCCCTGGCACGGAACGCAAGCCCAGAAGGTGATGAGGGAACAGGAAGTTGGCCGGGAAGATGGACACAGCCGAGAGGCGTCTGCACCCTCCCGTCAGAGACCCAAAGGGCTGTCCCGGGAGGGTGAGGCTCCCCCGTCACCCCGCTGGCAGGGAAAGGTTCAGTAAGCCATCGTTTTTCTCATCAGTTCTGGAATCCTGATAATTTGACCTGTTTAAAAACAACCACTTCATACATGTTGGGATAGGGCGGTCATCAAAACCAGTGACGGTGACAGTGCTGGCCAGGATGCAGAGAAACGGGACCCCTCATGCAGGGCTGGGGGCAGCACCAGGCAGGGCCCCCACCATGGAAAGTCTGGAGGTTCCTCAACACACACAACGCAGGATCACACAACCCAGCGATCCCACTCATGCATGTGTACCCAGAGCACTGGAAACCGGTCCTCAGGTGGTTGTACACAAATGGTTTCGGGAGCGTTATTCACCATGTTCCAAAAGTGAAACAACCCACATGTACACAGGCGGATGGATGGGTAAGCAAAAGATGGTACACCTACATGATAGAATCTTATTCAGCCATAAAAAAAGACCTCGAAAACACGATGCTAGTGAGAGAAGCCAGACACAAAGACTGCATATCGTGTGATTCCATTTATAGGAAACGCCCAGAGACAGGCAGCAGGTTGCCAGGGCCTGGGGAGGTGGGGTGAGGGTGGGGAGCGACTGCTGGTGGGGACGGATTTCCTTCCGGGGAGGTGAAAGCATTTTGGAACCAGAAAGAGGTGGCGGTTCCACAACATCATGAAATTGTTCACTTTAACGTGGTTCATTTTGTGTTACATGAATTTCACCTCGATGTAAATAAGTAACAGCCAGTGTCAGGGAGACAGTGAGGCCCCATTGCTGGTGGGGTCAAGCAGGGCTGGGTGACCCCTGGTGGGGATGACTCACTCTATGGGCTGTCTTAGCTCAGGCTGTCACAACAGGGTACCACAGACGGGGGTGGCTTAAACAACAGACATTAATGCTCACAACTCTGGAGGCTGGGAGTCCAAGAGCAAGGTGCCCACCGACTCAGTTGCTGGGGAGGACTCTGGCTTGCAGACCAGCCTCTTCATTACGTTCTCACGTGGCAAAGAGAGAGATCTCTCGTGTCTTCTTCCTCTAATAAGGGCACTAATCGCATCAGACCAGGGCCCCCCCACCCATGACCTGATCTGAACCTGATCGACCCCAAGGGCCCCATGTCCAAATACTACCACATGGGGGTTAGGGCTTCGATGTGGGAGTTTGCAGGAAGGGGACACAGTTCATTCAGTCCATGACATGAGGCTCAGGTCCAGTCGGAGTAGACGAGATCTGAGGCCGTGAGAGTTTCTTTTTTCTTTTTCTTTTTTTTAATTTATTTTTTAAATTTGTCTATTTGTTTATTTATTTATTTAATTTTTGGCTGTGTCGGGTCTTCGTTGCTGCACGCGGGCTTTCTCTAGTTGCCGCGAGCGGGGGCTGCTCCTTGTTGTGACGTGCAGGCTTCTCATTATGGTGGCTTCTCTTGTTGCGGTGCACGGGCTCTAGGTGCGCAGGCTTCAGTAGTTGTGGCACATGGGTTCAGTAATTGTGGCTCACAGGCTCTAAGCGCAGGCTCAGTAGTTGTGGTGCAGGGGCTTAGTTGCTCCGCGGCACGTGGGATCTTCCCAGACCAGGGCTTGAACCTGTGTCCCCTGCATTGGCAGGCGGATTCTTAACCACTGAGCCACCAGGGAAGCCGCCGTGAGGGCTTCTAAGGGCTCTGACTCCCAGTCCATCCACCTCCACTGGGGCAGTTTGCCTCCGGACCACCGTGATGGGCTTGTACTGGTCTTGGCGTCCCAGAGTACTGTGCCTCTCCAGCCCGCCTCCTGATTTGAAGCAGGTTCGCAGCTGAACACTTGGGGCAGGAGGGCCACGTAGGGACAGATTCACAAGGAACACTAGGGGTCGTCTTGGTTGAAGACAAGCACATTTCAGCTGATCCCTGGTTCAAACATAAACTTCAGTAAACATCTTCTGACTATAAACGTAGAGGCTCAACGTGGAACATTCCGAAAAAATAGGATACCATCAAGAGGATCAAGGTCACCTCCAATCCCCCCAGGTAACTCAGGGCTAACATTGTGGTGTGTTTCCTTCCAACGGAGAGGTCACTTTATAAGTTGATTTCTCTAAATTACCGTGCAGCTCTGCAGCAACCCCATGTTCTCCCTGCATTAGTAGTGGGTGTCTTATTTTTCCAGCACCCCCCCCCGAAACCGGAGTGTGCTCTCTGACAAAGGACATGTGGGTTGGACACCAAGGCCTGGAAACGATGCCTTCTCTGTGGTGGGCGCACAGGGTTTTCAGAGGTTTGGGGCCGCAGAGCAGGGGTGGGGAGTCTGAAACCACGAGTGAGCGTGCACGTGTGTGGGACTCGTGTGAGTGATGCTGGGTGTGTGCACAATCGTGCACACGTGCGTTGTGTGTGGTTCACGTGTACATGGTGTGTGTGCACACGTGTAACGTGTGTCTGTGATGTATGTGATTAAAGTGGGTGAGGGATATGTTTGTGCACCTGTGTGTATGTGTGTAGTGTGTGTGTGAGTCATGTGTGCGTGCATGTGTGCATGTCTGTGGGTCAGTCCATTCAGGCTGCTATTAAAAAAATACCAGGGGCTTCCCTGGTGGTGCAGTGGTTGGGAGTCCGCCTGCCGATGCAGGGGGACGCGGGTTCGTGCCCCGATCCGGGAGGTTCCCACATGCCACGGAGCGGCTGGGCCCGTGAGCCACGGCTGCTGAGCCTGCGCATCCGGAGCCTGTGTTCCGCGACGGGAGAGGCCACAGCAGTGAGAGGCCCACGTACAGCAAAAAAAAAAGAAAAAAAAAATACCAGACACCGGGCAGTTCAAAAACAGACGTTTACTACTCACAGTTCTGTAGGCTGGAAGGCGCCGGGGGCTCCATGTCTGGCGAGGACCCTCGTCCTGGTTCTCACTGTGTCCTCACGCAGCGGAGCGGGTGGGGAGCTCCCTGTGGTCTCTTTCGTTAGGGGCACTAATCCCGTCATGAGGCCTCTGCCCACGTGACCTAATAACCTCCCAGAGTCCCACCTGCTTGGGGTTAGGACTGAACGTAGGAGAATTTGGGACACGCAGTGGATAGCCGTGCGTGTCCGTCTGCAAGCATGTGCGTTTGTGTGTGTGGTGTCCCAGCCACTGGGACTCTGGTCTGGGCTCTCAGTGGCCGTGTGGCCGTGGGCAGTTGGACGTGCAAGCCGGCAGGCCACCTCCTCCATCACCTGGTCAATGTCCCCAAAGTCAGGCGGGTCCCCTTAGCAGCCTCGGGACTCATGGCTGGTTGTGGGGACATGTTTGCTGTCTTTTTCCTCCAGTCCCACTTCAGGCCTCCCGCCCTGTGCCCTGCTGCTTCCCTTGCAGCCTGCAGTTTCCTTGAGAACAGGCTATTTCCTTTACGGTCCGTAAATATTCGATAGGTTCCGAGAGTGGATGAAAGGAATTCAAAGGGTTTTGTTAGGTTTTGCAGACACAGCCACGCTATCTCAGAGGATACATTTGGAAAATGACACCTAAGTACATTTTTCTCTTGGGCTTTTCAGGAAAGTCCTATATTCTGCCATATACAACCAAATGAACTCAATTTGCCTATAAATTCTCAAGTCCATTTGCTCAGGCAAACTCTGAACTTGCTTTCCTCATTGCCTTTCAAAGCCCGGCCTTATCCAGTGCTCTCTCTCCTCTTTTCTGACCAGGGTGGTTTGTTTTATTTTGAACGCAGTCATTGCCCGGGAACCCTGGGAACTTTCTGCATCTTCTGTTTGGCCTGAACCTTCCTTATTGAGAAAATAGGGGACACCTGACCCCCATGGGGGCCCCCCCCCCATGCCCTGTGGTCTCACTCTGTTTAGTAGCAAATCATCAGGGACCACACCTGATTTGTGTTTCTTCGCATTTTTTCCACATTTAGCTCCCCTTGACTTTTCTGAGCCTGGGGACACCCATATAGGGAGGTAATAGTTGAATAAATAGTGATTCGATTACATTTTCATCCTAGTGGAGACCAGCCAATGCTCAGTACGACTCTAAAGACCAAACTCGAGGTCGCCGTTCACCGTGGCTGGTCCACGGCCCTGCCAGGCAGCTCCCCACAGGTGCTCAGTTCCTCCCCTTTCTGTTTCCACTTCCTGTTTCTCCCATAATAATGTTCCCTGCAGGAAAGCAGAGCCTTGCTAGGCTCAGATACGTAAATGTCAAAAAGCAGCCAGAAAAGTCAGGTGTGGCCTGAGCCTCGCAAGGATAAATTTCAGGCCAGCCTCTGGTGCCGCGGGAGGATGGAGGGGAGAGAGGAGGACCGGGAGTGGCCCAGCGGGGGGTCTGTGATGCTCGGACCACAAGATGCAGTCCCTCCGCAGACAGGGGTATCGTTCAGCCAAAAGGCAGGCAGCACTGACAGCGTGGATGAACCTTGAAAACGCTACAAAGTGAAAGAAGCCAGACACAGAGGCCACGTGCTGTGTGATCCCATTGACAGGAAAAGTCCTGAAGGGGCAGATCCACAGAGACAGAAGGTACACCCGTGGTTGCCTAGGAGCAGGGAGATGGGCTTGACAGCTAAAGGGAGGGGGGTTCCTTTGGTGATGATAAAAATGCTCTAAAATCAACTGGCAAGGCTTGCCGATATCTGTGAATACGCCAAAAAAACCCACCAAATTTCATGGTGTGTGAATTCCATCTTAATAAAGCTCTTCTTAAAAAGAGAGAAAGAGGGACTTCCCTGGTGGCACTGTGGTTAAGAACCCGCCTGCCAATGCAGGGCAGACGGGTTCGATCCCTGGTCCAGGAAGATCCCACATGCCGCAGAGCAGCTAAGCCCGTGCGCCACAACTACTGAGCCTGCGTGCCACAACTACTGAAGTCCGTGCACCCAGAGCCCGTGCTCTGCAACAAGAGAAGCCACCGCAATGAGAAGCCCGCGCACCACAACGAAGAGTAGCCCCCGCTCGCCGCAACTGGAGAAAGCCCACGTGCAGCAACGAAGACCCAACGCAACCAAAAGTAATAAATAAATTAAATAAATAAAAATTTTTAAAAAAGAATGAAGAAAGGCAGGGATGCATTTCCCTGCTTGGTCCCACTTGGAGAGGGCTGTCCTAGAACCGGGCAGAGCAGGGCCGCTGATCTGTGCTCTGAGTCTGCAAAAGACAGCGCGGGGGGAGCCTCGACGGGCTAGGAGGGCTGGCACCTTGAGCACAAGCACGCCGGGGCCTGGGGGCTTCCCTGCCGTGGCTGCTGTCTGGGTCCAGGACAGCGACAGCACCCCGAGCTCCCAGAAGTTCCCATTCAGTCAGGCCACAGGCGGGATCGAAAAACATGTCCTTGGGCTTCCCTGGTGGCGCAGTGCTTGAGAGTCCGCCTACCGATGCAGGGGACGTGGGTTCGTGCCCCGGTCCGGGAAGATCCCACGTGCCGCGGAGCGGCTGGGCCCGTGAGCCGTGGCCGCTGAGCCTGCGCGTCCGGAGCCTGTGCTCCGCAACGGGAGAGGCCACAGCAGTGAGAGGCCCGCGTACCGCAAAAAAAAAAAAAGAAAAACATGTCCTCTCCATCGTTCACTGAAGCACCACCTAACAGCCCACCGGCCCCAGCACGTGGCCTGTGGTAGAAAGCATCACAGGTGCAGCCACAGGGAATCCAGACCTTCGTCTGAATTGCAAAGAAAAACCAAACATGTCCCGAGCCTCCCTGCCCCTCTGTCCAGGCTGGGTCCCTGCCAGTAAAGACGGGCCCAAATGGGCCCTAGGCAGCCCCCAACCCTGGGCACCTGGGCCTGTGCCCTGAGGGACCGTGCCCAGTGGGGGCCCTGGGCTATTTGGAGAGTGAGGAGAATTTTGCATGAAGTACCAAGGAGGCAGGCATCTCCTTTCTTAGGAGCACAGGACTCGTGTCGATTCCGATGCGGCGAACCCGGGTTCAAATCCCAGCTGGACTGCTTGCCAGCTGGGTTGGCATCACAGGGTGTCCTTAACCAAGCACCACATACTGGACGGCTTAGACCACAGATGTTTATTCTCTAGTGGTTCTGGAGGGCTGCAGTCCAAAGTCAGGGTGTCAACAGGGCCACACTCCCTCAAAGGCTCTAGGGGAGGAGCCTGTCTCTTCCAGCTTCTGGTGGCCCCCCGTGTCCCTTGGCTGTGGCCATGTCCCTCCAGGCTCCGTCTCCCTCCTCACATGGCTTCTCTGTGTGTGTCTGTGTCCTCTCCTCTTATCCTGAGGACACTGGTCACTGGATAGAAGGCCGGCCCTAAATCCAGCATGATCCGTCTCAAGATCCTTAATTAATTACATCTGCAATGACCCTCTTTCCAAATAAACTCGGGTTCCAGATGGACATGGATTTGGGGGAGGACACTGTTCAAACCCCTCCCATAGGTTGCGGTGGAGGTTATTAACCCCATGGCGTTGGTTTCCCCACAGGTGAAACGAGGGTAGTACACACCTACAGCTCATCCATTAGGCGAAATAATTTACTGAAAGCACCTACCTGGTCCAGCCCTGGGCCCTCAGCTTTCGGTAAGCGTTACTTTGCTTTCCCACAAAGCTTCCTGAACCAAGGCAAGCTACCAGGGAAGCTGGTTGTTGCATTTTTTCCTTCTCTCTGTGGGATCCCCCTGCCCAGACTGGCCTCAGAAGGTGAAGATGAGCCAGAGCCGCCCGGAGGGCTCATCAGAACGCACCCCAGAGTTTTTGGGGGTTTTTGGGGTTTTGTTTTGGCCTCGCCGCACGGCATGTGGGATCTTACTTCCCCAACCAGGGGTCGAACCCCCGTCCCCTGCAGTGGAAGCGCGGAGTCTTAACCACTGGACCACCGGGGAAGTCCCCACCCAAGAGATTCTGATGCAGTGGCTGGCATGGGGCCAAGCCCTGTGCATTAGCTAAGTTCCCAGGAGATGCTGATGCTGCGGGTCTCGGGCCACAGTGAGGACCACTGTCCTCAGGGCCAGAGAGCGAGCCTTAAACTGAAAGGTGGCTCACTGTCCCCCTAACTCTTCAGGATTGGCACTTTCATCCTCGTGCCCGGTGCTCCACAATGCGGGGTGGGGTGGGGACCCAGTGGCCAGGAAGTCCTCCAGGGGATAGTGACGGACAGGCTCGTCCTGTCAAACCTTCCTCTCCACCCTCCTGGGCACTGCAGAGGGCCTCTGGGGCCACCTCCCCGCCTCCATGCTACCCCTGGTCCACGAGGAACTGTGTCCGGTTGCTAGAAACTGAGACCCAACGCCACGCTCTTGTGTCTGGTTCTTTCACTCAGCGTTACATCTGTGAGGCCCTTCCTGGTGCGTGGCAGGAATTTGTGTCTTCTCCTTGCTGTGTATTTCTCTGTCGTGTGAAAGCAGCAGCGTTCGTCCTGTGGACAGACAGGTGGGTTTTTTCAGCTTGGGCTATTACAAACTGTGTCCCTGCGAACATTCTTGTGTGCATCTTTTGGGGCATTCCTGTGGGGTTAATGCCGAGGAGTGGGGGGTCTGGGGCACGAGGTATGCAAATGTCCAGCTTTAGAAGACAGCACCAAACTGTTTTCCAAAATGGTTGTTGCAGAGCTCTCCTGCTGCATGATGAATCACCCCAAACTTGGCTTTAAACGATTTCTTGTTTCTCTACAATCTGGCTGGGCCCTGCTGCTCTCCACTCTCCAGAACATCCTGGAAGCATCTTCACTCACTTGGCTGGAATAGCCCTGAGATGCCAGCTCCTTCCCCCTCCATGTGGCTGCCTGGGCTTCCTCACAGCATGGCGGCCCCCAGGCACCAGACTTCTTACCCCGTGGCTGACTTCCCAAGAGTGGAAGTGGAAGCTGCCAGGTTTCTTTAAAAATAATAATAATAGGGACTTCCCCGGCAGTCCAGGGGTTAGGACTCCACGCTTCCACTGTAGGGGGCACGGGTTCGATCCCTGGTGGGGGAACGAAGATCCCGCATGCCACGCGACGTGACCAAAAATATAAATTAATAATAATAATAACAACATAATAAGTGGCAGTGTCACTTTGACTTCATTCTCTTGGCCAAAACCAGTCAGGAGATCAGGACAGGTTTAAGGGAGGGAAATCCATTCCCTTGACCAGCAGTTACCTGCAGGAAGGAAGCGGTGATGATCACCACCTTTGGAGGAAACCCCAGGATTGCACCAATTCTCACTTGCAGCATGTGACACTTTTGACTGATTCACATCTTCCCCAGCCCCGTACTACGCTGAACATCTGTGATACATTCATATTTTTAGAACACAAGAAAAGGAAGCTTTCACAGCAGCCCTGCGTCCAGAAGGCTGCACCAGCTCCATTGCAGGAGAGCTGAATCGAGGCTCTGGGGGCGGCGGAGAGGCTGCCCCCGCCCCCAAGCCCCGACTCCCCGCCCCATGGCCCCCCATGGTTGAGGACCCAGAGCTTTGCGGAATGTGCTGTCTCTGTCCTTTGCAGTCTCGTGGGAGCCGCCTTGTGGGGGGATTGATATCTGCATAAGCTGGGGGAGGGCTGGGCCGCCAACGAGCTCTGAGCAAATGTTCGCAATAGCAACACAAATGCTCTGCAGCGCTTAAAATAAAACCTGGTAAAGAAACAGGCCAGTTAAGAGACGTGATTACCCAGCCGGCATCATCTAGAATTCGTGTTCAGCCCTACAGACCCCAGGGGGCAGACCCCCACTCGGGGCTGGACCTTGAATCCGTTTGAGGTTGGAGACAGGAAAAGAGGCTGCTTTTCCAAACATGAATCACTAGGAGCTGCCCAGGGGGCCCTGGAGTGGGTGCCAGGGCCCGGGCAGGGGGTGTGGGGAGTGACTGCCTAAGGGGGACAGAGTTTCTGTCTGGAGTGATAAAAAGGTTCTGGAAATAGATTGCGGTGCTGGTTACACAGCGTGTGAATATGCTTAATGCCGTGGATCGGTGCGCTTAAAAATGGCTCAGATGGGAAATTCTGTTATGTATATTTTACTATAAAATATAAAAACAAAAAAAGCCAAAAAACATTGGAAAGGAGGAGACAGAATTATCATTATCCTCAAACAATGTGACTGTCTACCTGGAAAACCATGGGAATGTGTTAGGACCAATAAGGATGCTCAACTAGGTGTGTGGTTATGAAAGTAATACTCACAAGTCAGTGGTTTTCTACAGACCGGGGGATACTTAGTTAGAAAATAGAACGGTGACAGAAACCCACTACAATAGGCTGTCACTCACAGTAGCAGCAAAGATATAAAACACTGAGTAATTAATTTAATGTGATGAGAAATGAGTAGGATTTCTAGGAAAAGGGCTACAATGTCTGGAGTTGCCCAAGAAATACTTGTTGAATGAGTGAACAATTATATATTTCTCCAGAGAGATATTAAAAAAAAAAAAGAATAAAAGAAAAAAAATGTATCCCATTTAAAAAAAAAAAAGGAATGATGAGCAAAGACAGGGAAAATCTGTTGGTGGATATAAAGACATACTGATGACTACAGAAAAATAAAAACAGTAATAATGACTTGTTGGGGATGGTTTACAGTGATGTGCACCTGGGGACTACCCCAGGTGGTGCAGTGGTTAAGAATCCGCCTGCCAATGCAGGGGACATGGGTTCGAGCTCTGGTCCGGGAAGATCCCACATGCCACAGAGCAACGAAGCCTGTGCGCCACAACTACTGAGCCTGCTCTCTAGAGCCCACGAGCCACAACTACTGAAGCCCGTGCCTAGAGCCCATGCTCCGCAACAAGAGAAGCCACCACAATGAGAAGCCCGCGCACCGCAAGGAAGAGTAGCCCCTGCTCACCACATCTAGAGAAAGCCCACACGCAGCAACGAAGATCCACCGCAGCCAAAAATTAATTAATTAATTAACTAATTAATTTTTTTAAATGATGTGCACCTGGGACTTCCCTGGTTGTCCAGTGGTTAGGACTCCGTGCTTTCACTGCTGTGGCCTGGGTTCAATCCCTGGTCAGGGAGCTAAGATCCTGCAAGCCTCGTGGTGCGGAAAAAAAAAAAAAAAATTGATGTGCGCCCAATAATAAAACACTGGACATCAGTAATACAAGATGGTGATCTTAACAACTTGTGACTCGAGGGGAAGGGTCTATAGGTTTTCACTGCCCTATTCTTGCACCACGCGGCATGCAGGATCTTGGTTCCCCAACCAGGGATTGAACCTGGGAGTTCAGAGTCCTAACCACTGGACCAGCAGGGAATTCCCTCTTTCAACATTTTGCAAGAGTGACTTGGGGCTTGTCTTAGGCTGCCCTAGAGGCAGAACCAGAGAGAAGAATGTCCCTGCAGGCTAGAGGGTGTCAGCACCACAGAGCTCAGCCTGGGGGGGCCTCTGAGCCCTCCCACTCCAGGGACAAGGAACCTGGGAGATTTATCCACCAACTGCCACCCATCTCGGGCTGGGGCCCCTCCCAGGACAGGCGGCTCCTGGGACAGCATGTTCTCCTGTGTGTCTGGGCCGAGAGCGCCCTCAGGTGGAGGGTGCAGGCATTTGCAGGTAGATAGGTAAGTTAAGATGTAGGGGGCTTGTACCCCCAGCTGTAGGGGTTGCCGGTGGAGAGATGGGGGAGACAGAAGGGGCGAGGGGGAGAGAGACAGAAGCGGGTGATCCGTTCGCCACCCTAGCAAACGAAACACACCCTCCGAGTCCCAGAGTTGACCCCGGCTCCGGTCACTGAACCCTGCTCTCCTGTCATCCCTGGTCACCCGTCCACCAGACCAAAGTTCTGCTTCCCGGGGTCTGTGGGCAGAAGAGGTCGCCTGGTGGCCTGACCCCCAGCCACCCGGTCCCCTCCGCTCCCGCTGGTGTCCTAGGCCCTCTGCCCGGTGTCCGCCTGCAGGGCTGACGGGGCCAAGGTGTCTGGAGGGCATGACAGACGCCTGCAGCAGGCTGGTTATCCCTCATGACGGCCAGTCGAACTGAGCTATTCCCTCCCCGCCGCAGAGGCGAGGTCAGCGGGCCGGAGGGGGCAGGACACGACCCCCGTGCCCCCCTGCCCCCACCGCAGGCTGTTCTGTCTGCACAGCACATGCTCGTCTTCTTCCCGAGCCAGAGCTGACGAGCCCTCTCCTGAGGTCAGGGACCCATGGAGAGTCTGTAAGAGCCACTTACCGGGAAGCCTCGCCTCCAGCAGCACTCAGGGCTCACAATCTCAGGAAGCGTGAAGTGTTTGCAGAAGGATGTGCCTCTCAGCCACTCTGCGGGTCAGAGCCAAGAGGAGGTGGGAGGGCGTTTCCGGCTCCCCCATCGCGGGGTCCCCCGGGAGAGGCTGTGGGGGATGCCCGCCTGCCCAGGGGCCAGGGGCCTGGCCGTGCCACCCCCGAGGCCCGAGGCCTGGGCCGCGGCAGCTGGGGTCCCGTCACAGGCCTGGGATGCCCTCTCGAGAAGGTGAGAAATCTCTGTCACCTCTAACATCTCAGAAGAAATCATTCCCGCCAGCTCCAAAGCGGCCTGCTGGCAGCGGCTCAGGTCACTGTGTCTTTGATCTCATCTGGTCCCACCCGAGAACCCTGATTTCCTGCTACCTGCCAAGCGGAGTGTCAGGTTCTGGGGATGGGAGCAGGCCCGGCCTCTGTGCTCTGGAGCTGGCAGTTCCGTGGGAAGACACACACAAAGGAGAAAACCCCAGCCCAGTTTCTGACGTGAATGTCACCCCAGGTCCTGCTTTGAGGCCAGCAGGCGGGTGTCAGGGATTAACACCCACGAGGAAGACGACGGGGCTTTGATGGTCCAGAAAGCGGAGGGTGGGCAGGCAGAGGGCCAGCTGTGCAAAGGTCCCGAGGCACAGATCACTGGTGTGTAGGGTGCTCTGGGCAGCGTGGGGGACAGCATGGGAGGGGACAAGGCTGCGGGGGCTGGTAGGACCCCAAATGTCACCCCTGGATGTACCCCGAGTCCTGCTCACGAGCAGCAGAGATCCACAGCCCAAGCCACAAAGGGGCTGGCGGGCACACGCCCAGTGTGGCCCTGGGACTGTAGCAGTTGGACTGAGGTTGGCACTGGCCCTGGGCCGTGGGCTTCAGGAGCACGTGGACCTCACAGAGAGCTCTCTCTGCCTCGCAAGGCTGAGCTCCGTTTTTGCTGAGCACCCACCAGGCACCAGGCTCCATGTGGCGCATTCCCAAGCGACCATTGGTCCTTACATCAGCACCAGATGGGTTTTTCCCATTTTACAAGAAATCTGAGGCTCAGAGAGGTTGAGATATGTGATCAAAGACACACAGCAGAGCCAAGGTTTGAATCCAGGGCTGCCTTGACACCAGCATGGAGAGACTGGTCAGCAGAGAGAGGGAGGAAGGGAGCGTGTGTGTGTGTGTGTGTGTGTGTGTGTGTGTGTGTGTGTGTGTGTATGTGTATGATGGTCCATCAGTGTCACTGGGGTACAGGAGCGGCTCCTACCAGCTCAGGAGCTGATTATGTGCCCTCTTCCCAGCTCCACATCCAGCAACATCACAAGGGTAGCTGGACAGCAGCCATGGTGGGACCATTTACACCACAGGAATTGGCAATGGCTACAAATCAGAGAGCTGGTTGTTGGCTGTGCACCTGCTCACTGTTGACAGTGTGTGTGTTCGTGTCTGTGTGTGTTTGTGTGTGGGTATCTTGGTAGGTTTGTGTCTGTGCATGTGTCTGTGCGTGGCTCATGCATGTCAGTGTGTCTGAGTGTGTGTGTCTATGTGTGCATGTGTATGTGTGTGTCTATGTGTTATCTGTGTGTGTGTCAGAGCGTACGTGCATTTCTCTGTGTGTTGGCGTGTTTACGTGTGTGTCTGTGTGTCACTGTGTGTGAGTGTCACCGTGTCTGTGTGTGTCACCGTGTGTCTCGCCTCTCAAGCTGAAGATTGCAGTTTCAAGTGAAATCCAGTCTGAGCGAGTAGGTGACACTCTCCAATTCGCTTGCAAATGTCCCTGAAAAGGCAAAGCACACACAGCTGGGTCGCAGCCAGGAGGTGGGGAGGGGGAAGGGCACAGGAGCCAGACAGAGGCCAGGCTCGCGGCAGAAATGAGAAATGAAGTCACAGGACAGAGTCCGAGGCAGCCCCCTTGGTCAGAGCCTGGGCAGAGTGTCCCCCACCCCCAGGGGCACCGTGAGCCCCGAGACCCTTCCATGCTCAACCCCAGCTCTTGAGAACACAACCACTAGAGAGGATTCACAGAGATAAAAATATAAACTTTGTTGCTTACAAAAAATCACTGGAGGCTTAAGAGCGTTCATGTCCTCGTCATGGAGCTGACAATATACCGATGAGGCCCAAAGGGACCAGAACACACTCAGGGGCTCTGTTTCCCACTTAACTCTGAGAAGCTTTTCTCCCCTAAACTTCAGCTTCTCTCCTCCCTCCGTAGCAGATTCTAGATGCTATACTGCTGAACGCCGGCACCCTCCGCTGTCCTGAAAGAGCGCCCCTTCTAGAGAAGAGCCTCCAGAACTCCCAGCCTTGTGTCTGACCCTCTGACTGTCCTACTCCTAGGCACCGGTGGCCCTGTGTCCAGCACTGGACCAACCAGAGTTCCTGGCCCGACGGAGAAGGGTCAGGCATCTTGGGAGGTGGCAGTGGTAGTGGTGGACCAGGAGCTGTGGCTGGCCAGAGACAGAGACCCTCACCTCCACTGCCAGCATTCTTGTCCCTGAGTCCAGCTGCTTCTGAGGCCCAGCCACACCCTGGCACCAGTTTGGTCACATGAGCTGGGCTTGTGTTCCCCGCAACTCCCCAAGTCCCGATCCCCCAGCAGGGCGAGCGCTTTGCAGAGAAGAGGACCCCAGGAAGGCCTGGCAGAGGCGTCTGGGGACGGGGAGCCGTGGGTGGAAAGCACACCGGCACACGAGCAGCTTTTGGCCAGTAAGACGTCACTGGTTGGTGGTTCGGAGAATCAGGACTCCACCTGCCCTGGCCTGACAACACGCCCATCTCACGGGATATGATGACCAGGCCCGGGGTCGAGGTAGGACCTGCCCGAGGTCACACGGCTGGGGTGTTGGGAGCCAGAGTCCCAGAGAAGCTTCTGGGCGGCTGCAGCTCCTCCTCCTCGTACGGGTCAAAGTGGAGAAACTCAAAGCTCCCTGGGCTCCCCATGGCTCAAAAGGCAGCCATGCCATCAATTATTAAATATCCCTTAAAAGCCCAAGAAAAATGAGATGGGCTGGGATGGGATAGGCTGGAAGCCATCAGCCCCCTCCCAGCCTTTGGCTGAAAAGGGAGAATTAGGTCGGGGTGGGAGTGGGGTGTCAACCCACAATCTCAGGAGCCTAGAGCCCCCAAGTTTGAGGCTCCCTGGGATAAGAACAACCCCCCGCTGAGAATGAGATTTTGCAAACCACGGGAGGGCCTTCAAGTAGGCTGCGTCCCTGAGGCACCTTGGGGACGGGGGCACCGTGGCATGTGACTCCGTGTCAGCAACACGGAGGGATGGACGAGGCATATTGTTCGAATCCTCCACGCTCCAGGGCTCCACAGACAAACGCTCAAGAACCCAGAGGTGAACGTTTGGCCAAGGGCACGGCTCTTTCTTTTCCCCTACAGATTTATTTATTAAGCCCTGTAAAACTTGGCTTACGCATGTATCATAAGGCGATGCACTTTCTGCGTTTCCCCTGGATGTTCTACTGTGTATATAATTCCATCTCACTACCATCTTCCTTTTTCTTTTATTTTTTAGTTTTTAAATTTTTTTAATTTATATATTTTTTAATTTAACTTTTTTGGCTGTGCCACGTGGCATGTGGGATCTTAGTTCCCTGACCAGGGATCAAACCCGCCCCCCTCTGCAGTGGAAGCGCAGAGTCTTAACCACTGGACCGCCAGGGAAGTCCTCCATCTTTCTTTTTTTGCGGTGCGCGGGCCTCTCACTGTTGCGGCCTCTCCGGCTGCGGAGCCCAGGCTCTGGACGCGCAGGCTCAGCGGCCACGGCTCACGGGCCCAGCCGCTCCGCGGCATGTGGGATCCTCCCGGAACGGGGCACGAACCCGCGTCCCCTGCATTGGCAGGTGGACTCTCAACCGCTGCGCCACCAGGGAAGTCCCCCATCTTTCTTTTTAATAACCTTCGTTCTCCCTCTTTCCTTTCTCACCACCAACTTTTTCTCCCAACCCATCCACCCCGCAGTGGGAGTCCAAGGGCATCTGCAAATTCTTTGCCTTTCACCCATCAAGAGGGGGCGTCCCTGGGACTTCCCTCGCCGTCCAGTGGTTAGGATTCCGTGCTTCCACTGCAGGGGGCACGGGTTCGATCCCGGTTGGGGAACTTAGATCCCACATGCCATGCGGCCAAAAACAAGAGATAAGAACGAGGCGGAAGTGATGACAACGGAGGCTGCGTCAGAAAAGGCCACACAGGGTCTCTTGAGAAACCCAGCCTGTGAGCCCTGAGCTATCACGTATGAGTTTCCTGTGGTGGCTAGAACAAAGTTCCACAAGCTGGGCGACTTACGAAAACATCATACGGGCTGAACTGTGTCCCCCCAAATTCATATGTTGAAGTCCGAACCCCCAGCACTTCAGAATGTGACTGTATCGGGAGATGGGGCCTTTAAAGGGGTAATTAAGGAAAACTGAGGTCATGAAGGTAGGAGAGGGATCCTTCCAGCAGGAGGAGACTAGGACACAGACACAGAGGGAGGACCGTGGGAGGACACAGGGAGAAGACAGCCATCTGCAAGCCAAGGAGAGAGGCATCAGGAGCCACCGACCCTGCAAACACCTTGATCTTGGACTTCCAACCTCCAGAACTGGGAGATCACAGACTTCTGTTATTTGAGCCACCCTGACTGTAGTACTCTGTTACAGCAGCCCGAGCAAACTAATACACAACAGATGTTTATTGTCTGTTCCAAGGAAGACTCTGGCAGGCCAGCCTCAAGCCGTATGCCCGTCCCCAACCAGCCACCGTGTTCTAGTGGTACTGACCCGTGACTGGCCTCCTGCTTTGAGACCGACAGGCCTACCTCCCCCTTGGGGCGATGGGGTGAGGAGGAATTCCAAACCAACACTCACTATGGCAACCCCAGCTCACCCACAACGTTTCAGGGACCACAGACCACCATCAACTCCTTCCCTTTACAGGTGGAGGAATGGAGCCCACAGATCAAGGTCACCCAGAGAGTTGAGAACAAAGTCATCTGGGCTTTCTCTGAGAAAGCCTGAAGCCTATTAAATCCTTAAACGCATTATCAGAGGACCTACGTGCATTGTTTCCTTAATCCTCCGAGAGGATTAGGAGAATTCAGCCAAGATAAGCTCCTTCCAGGGAGGAAACAGCCAGCCACCTTCCCCCAGCACTGTGCTTCTCCAGCACTGGGACCAGGCCCTGGAGGATAGAGTGGGCCCCGCAGCAAACACCCCTGGGCCTCGGACGTCTCCACCTAATGACGCTGCAGCCCGTGATTACATTAGTGGTGTTCTGACAGCCCAGGAAGGCTTCCCAGGGGGCAGGGATTCTGGGCTGGGAAAACTGCACGAACAAAGGTGTGGAGTCTGGAACTTGGAATCAGATCTGCTCCTAAATTGGCAGGGCCTGGGGCAAGGGTCAAATGGGGAAAAGCCCACATGCTGTAGGTCTAGATGTTTAAGAGTTAGAAATAGAGCCAATATTAAGCAAATGTGTCCTGTCTTCACCTGTCTAAGAACCTGGAAGGCCAGAGATGAGCTGAACTCCCTGTCAGGATGCGGGGGTGGCAGGCGGCACTCTGCCGACCTCTGACCTCTGGTCCCAGATCCTGGCCAACTCTGGCACGGGGAAACGTCACACGTGCATAAGCACGGACGTCGCACCCTGCGTGTACACGCACGCCCCTTGGTTACCCTTGGTCTCGGGCTGCACACGCCAGCCGTGTGGCCGGCCCTCAGGGGCTTGGGACTGCTGGGATGGGGAAGCCCAGGATGCTGAGGAGGACCGGAGTGGGGCCTCGGGAAGGGGCACCTGACCAGGGCTTAAGAGTGGTTCCACTTGGCAGCGTCCATCTGGCAGAATCTGGGAGTGAACAGTGAGGCAGACAAAGCTGGTGGCAGCCACCCCTGCAGGACCTCAAGAGCCTGGCTCAGGAGCTTGGGTTTATCCTGAGGGCAGGTGGGAGCCATGGGAGGATTTGGAGCCACGGGAGGCACAGTCAGCTTCGTGCTGGGAGAGATGTCTCTGGACACCATGGGCGAAGGAGGTTGGAGGG
>RJWK010023796.1:0-28856 GCA_004363435.1 Platanista minor | reverse complement strand
TTTGGGAGTGTTCCTCCCTCTGCTATATTTTGGAAGAGTTTGAGAAGGATAGGTGTTAACTCTTCTCTAAATGTTTGATAGAATTCGCCTGTGAAGCCATCTGGTCCTGGGCTTTTGTTTGTTGGAAGATTTTTAACCACAGTTTCAATTTCAGTGCTTGTGATTGGTCTGTTCAGATTTTCTATTTCTTCCTGATTCAGTCTTGGTAGGTTGTGCATTTGTAAGAATTTCTCCATTTCTTCCAGGTTGTCCATTTTATTGGCATAGAGTTGCTTGTAGTAATCTCTCATGATCTTTTGTATTTCTGCAGTGTCAGTTGTTACCTCTCCTTTTTCATTTCTAATTCTACTGATTTGAGTCGTCTCCTTTGTTTTCTTGATGAGCCTGGCTAATGGTTTATAAATTTTGTTTATCTTCTCAAAGAACCAGCTGTTAGTTTTATTGACCTTTGCTATTGTTTCCTTCATTTCTTTTTCATTTATTTCTGATCTAATCTTTATGATTTCTTTCCTTCTGCTCACGTTGGGTTTCTTTTTTTGTTGTTGTTCTTTGTCTAATTGCTTTAGGTATAAGGTTAGGTTGTTTATTTGAGATGTTTCTTATTCCTTGAGGTAGGAGTGTATTGCTATAACCTTCTCTCTTAGAACTGGTTTTGCTGCATCCCATAGGTTTTGGGTCATCATGTTTTCATTGTCATTTGTTTGTAGGTATTTTTTGATTTCCTCTTTGATTTCTTCAGTGATATCTTGGTTATTTAGTAACGTATTGTTTAGCCTCCGTGTGTTTGTATTTTTTACAGTTTATTTTCCGGTAACTGATATCTCGTCTCATAGCGTTGTGGTCAGAAAAGATACTTGGTACCATTTCAATTTTCTTAAATTTACCAAGGCTTGATTTTGTGACCCAAGATATTATCTGTCCTGGAGAATGTTCCATGACAGCTTGAGAAGAAAGTGTATTCTGTGGTTTTTGGATGGCATGTCCTATAAGTATCAATTAAGTCTCTTTCTTCTAATGTGTCTTTTAAAGCTTGTGTTTCCTTTTTTATTTTCATTTTGGATGATCTGTCCATTGGTGAAAGTGGGGTGTTAAAGTCCCCTACTATGATTGTGTTACTGTCGATTTCCCCTTTTATGGCTGTTAGCATTTGCCTTATGGGTTGAGGTGCTCCTATGTTGGGGGCATAAATATTTACAATTGTTATATCTTCTTCTTGGATTGATCCCTTGATCATTATGTAGTGCCCTTCTTTGTTGCTTGTAATAGTCTTTATTTTAAACTCTATTTTGTCTGATATGAGAATTGCTACTCCAGCTTTCTTTTGATTTCCATTTGCATGGAATTTCTTTTTCCACCCCCTCACTTTCGGTCTGTATGTGTCTGTAGGTCTGAAGTGGGTCTCTTGTAGACAGCATATATACAGGTCTTGTTTTGTATACATTCAGCCAGTCTATGTCTTTTGGTTGGAGCATTTAATCCATTTACAATTAAGGTAATTAGCAATATGCATGTTCCTATTACCATTTTCTTAATTGTTTTGGGTTTGTTTTTGTAAGTCTTTTTCATTCTCTTGTGTTTCCCGCCTAGAGAAGTTCCTTTAGCATTTGTTGTAGAGCTGGATTGGTGGTGCTGAATTCTCTTAACTTTGGCTTGTCTGTAACGGTTTTAATTTCTCTGTCAAATCTGAATGAGAACCTTGCTGTGTAGAGTAATCTTGGTTGTAGGTTCTTCCCTTTCCTCACTTTAAGTATGTCCTGCCACTCCCTTCTGGCTTGCAGAGTTTCTGCTGAAAGATCTGCTGTTAACCTTATGGGGATTCCCTTGTACGTTATTCGTTGCTTTTCCCTTGCAGCTTTTAATATGTTTTCTTTGTATTTAATTTTTGATAGGTTGATTAATGTGTGTCTTGGTGTGTTTCTCCTTGGATTTATACTGCATGGGACTCTCTGCATTTCCTGGACTTGATGGACTATTTCCTTTCCCATGTTAGGGAAGTTTTCAACTATAATCTCTTCAAATATTTTCTCAGACCCTTTCTTTTTCTCTTATTCTTCTGGAACCCCTATAATTCGAATGTTGGTGAGTTTAATGTTGTCCCAGATGTCTCTGAGACTGTCCTCAATTCTTTTCATTCTTTTTTCTTTATTCTTCTCTGTGGCAGTTATTTCCATTCTTCTATCTTCCAGGTCACTTATCCAGTCTTCTGCCTCAGTTATTCTCCTACTGATTCCTTCTAGAGTATTTTTAATTTCATTTTTTTGTGTTGTTCATCATTGTTTGTTTGCTCTTTAGATCTTCTATCTCCTTGTTAAACATTTCTTGTATTTTTCCCATTCTATTTCTGACATTTTGGATCATGTTTACTATCATTACTCTGAATTCTTTTTCAGGTAGACTCCCTATTTCCTCTTCATTTGTTTGGTCTGGTGGGTTTTTACTTTGCTCCTTCATTCACTGCATATTTCTCTGTCTTCTTCTGTTTAACTTACTGTGCTTGGGGGTCTCCTTTTCCCAGGCTGCAGGTTCACAGTTCCTCTTATTTTTGGTGCCTGCCCCCAGTGGGTGAGGTTGGTTCAGTGGCTTGTGTAGGCTTCCTGGTGGAGGGGACTAGTGCCTGTGTTCTGGAAGATGGGGCTGGATCTTGTCCCTCTGGTGGGCAGGGCAGTGTCTGGTGGTGTGTTTTGGGGTGTCTGTGAACTTAGTATGACCTTAGGCAGCCTCTCTGCTAATTGGTAGGGTTGTGTTCCTATCCTGCTAGTTGTTTGGCATGGGGCGTCCAGCACTGGAGCTTGCTGGCCATTGGGTGGAGCTGGGTCTTAGTGTTGAGACAGAGATCTCTGGGAGCGCTGTCACCAATTAATATTCCATGGGGCTGGGAGGTCTCTGTTGGTCCAATGTCCTGGACTCAGCTCTCCCACTTCGGAGGCTCAGGCCCGACACCTGGCCAGAGCACCAACACCCTGCCAGCTGCACAGCACAGAAGAAGAAGGAGAAGGAGAAGGAGAAGGAGAAGAAAAATGAACAAACAGAACCGCAAACAAACATTAAAAGCAAAACTAAACAGACAAAATCACACACACGCACATACACAGACACACAGACACACACACACACACAAAGAGAAAAAAAAAAAGGAAGAGAGCATCCAAACCAATAAACAAACCCACCAACTAAAACGAGCACTAAAAACTAAACTAAGATAAACATAAATGCAAAGACATATCAAATGCCGAAAGAAACCCCAAGTCTACAGTTGCTCCCAAAGTCCACCCCCTCAATTTTGGGAACTTTTGTTATCTATTCACATCTTCTTAAAATGCAGCATTTATCAATTTGATTGTGGGGATTTCATCTGCTGCTCCTGAGGCTGCACAGAGAAGTCTCCCTTTCTCTTCTTTGTTCACACAGCTCCTGGGGTTCAGCTTTGGTTTTGCCCCCACCTCTCCATGTAGTTTGTCCTCAGGTGTCTGTTCCTTGATCAGACAGGAGGGGGTTAAGGCAGCAGCTGATAAGGCTGTCTTGCTCACTGAGTCTGGGAAGAGGGAGGGGTATGGTAGTCATAATTGGAACACAGGGTGTGCCTGCAGTGGCAGAGGCTGGCATGATGTTGCAACAGCCTGAGGCATGCCGTGTGTGTTCTCCTGGGGAAGTTGTCCCTGGATCATAGGACCAGGTGTGTTACACAGCCTCCTGGGGGAGTGTGGGTAGTGACCTGAGCTTGCACACAGGATTCTTGCTGGCAGTGGTGGCAGCGGTAGTGGTCCATGCCTGCCTCTGGGGTCCAAGATGATAGCTGTGGCTCACACCCGTCTCTGGAGCTTGCTTAGGCAGTGCTCTGCTGTCTGTGGGCACACGGAGCAGGAATCCCCTCTCCTTGCACACCCCGAAACAATGCTCTCTTGACTCTCTGGCAGGTCCAGACTTTTTCACAGACTCCCTCCCGGCTAGTTGTGGCGCACTAGCCCCCTTCAGGCTGTGTTCACGCAGCCACCCCCAGTCCTCTCCCTGGGATCCGACCTCTGAAGCCCGAGCCTCAGCTCCCAGCCCCCACCTGCCCTGGCAGTTGAGCAGACAAGCCTCTTGGGCTGGTGAGTGCTGCTCGGCACCGATCCTCTGTGCGGGAATCTCTCCGCTTTGCCCTCCGCGCCCCTGTTGCTGTGCTCTCCTCAGTGGCTCCGAAGCTTCCCCCTCAGCCACCCACAGTCTCCACCCATGAAGGGGCTTCCTAGTGTGTGGAAACCTTTCCTCCTTCACAGCTCCCTCCCACTGGTGCATGTCCCGTCCCTAACCTTCTGTCTCTGTTTTTTTCTTTTTTCTCTTGCCCTATCCAGGAACGTGGGGAGTTTCTTGCCTTTTGGGAGGTCTGAGGTCTTCTGCCAACATACAGTAGGTGTTCTTTAGGAGTTGTTCCACATATAGATGTACTGGTGATGTATTTGTGGGGAGGAAGGTGATCTCCACATCTCACTCCTCCACCATCTTGAAGGTCTCCTTCAAGAACCACGCTTTGAGAACCACCATCCTGCTGGTCTTGGAGAGTCTCTGGGAGAGCAGAGGGCGTGCAGCTGTGGCTCACCCTGGGAACGTGAACACTCGTGGAGGACACACTGAGGAACATTCAGCTGCAGGAACACTGCTGCTGGAAGCTAATTTCTTGGCTCATTTGCACTGAGACCTGGCAGCACCCAACAGCCCGCAGGCAACAGTGCTGGGACGCCTCCAGCCAAACAACTAGCTGCTTGTTTTTATAGAGGTGAAAAGCTTTAGAATTTTTTCAACAGTAAGTATGAATCTTCCTTCATCCTTTATGGCATGATTTTTTTAAAAAATCATGGAATGTTTAAAAATAACACCCTATTTCCTTAATGAAATGACCATTTAGATGTCTGGTTTCCCAATCATCTTTATCACTTCATGCATTTCTGTGATGCCTCTTTATCTTATAACTAAATGATTATAAAGGAGAAGCCTAATGGTTTAGAATTAACTACACAGACAGTAATTATATCTTTCCGGTCTCTCACTTCCTCAGAATTTTTTTAATGATCAAAATATATTCTCTTGAAGGGAACTGGTATGAATTCTCATGTTTGCTCTGATTATTGCAGAGTTTGTACCAGGCAATTAAAGGTAAGTAGATGACAGCTATAGAGATACTCTCCATAACCACCCTGTTTGCTCTACCCCTTCCAGCTGGACTTTTCCACATTTCTTATAATTTCCTTTCCCCTCTTATTCTTCACACCACCCCCTCTTCTTGCTTGCATGCAATATTCACCCATTAACTGCTATACACTAAGTTTACACACCTGAAGGGCTCCTCTCTCAATGATTCTCAGTCAGGAGGAAAAATCATATAAACATTTCTACCTATATATAACAGTGATGGCTGTGATAATAAGCAATCAGAACACTACTGACTGAGGGGACAAAATGTATCTGGCATCGTTCTAAGAACTTCTTATATATTAATTCATTTAATCTTGACAACACCCTGCCCTATATTTTGTCCCTAAGTTATAGATGCTGAAAAAGGTTGTTCTATTTTTTTTAAGAGAATGAAACATGGTTCTCTCGGAATCAGATGCACCACATTCCTCTGAGCATGTGAATCTAGTAATAGAACACGATTTAATGAGGTATTAAAACTGGATGGAGTGTACCTCATCTAACCAAACACAAGAGGAACTGTGTTTAAGATACCAAAGGGCTACTTCAGGTGAAAGAACTCCTACTCATGCGTACAAAAAGACACAGAGGGCTTCCCTGGTGGCGCAGTGGTTGAGAGTCCACCTGCCGATGCAGGGGACGTGGGTTCGTGCCCCGATCTGGGAGGATCCCACATGCCACGAAGCGGCTGGGCCCATGAGCCATGGCCGCTGGGCCTGCTCGTCCGGAGCCTGTGCTCCGCAACGGGAGAGGCCACGACAGTGAGAGGCCCGCGTACCGCAAAAAAAACAAAAAAAACATACATAACCTAGAGTTGATTTTCTAACCATTTTCTTTTTCTCTATGAAATACCCCTACCATAAGGGCATTTTTTAATTGACCTCCTTGAGCACTGCTTCTCAAACTCTCTGTGGTGAAGGAGCATTAATCAATTAGTTAATTATTATTATTATTAATTCCAAACTATTGCCACTGGGACTTTTGTAAAATGCAATAAAAATGAAATGCTGCATAAATTGTATTTTTACGTTACACAAAATGCAAGTCCAAATATTTTATTATTAAATTCAACAGATACCAAATGACTGTGGATATTCCTAAATGCTTATTCTCCATTTTTGTAATTATTCCTCCCAATCTAATAGCACCCAGCTCATAGACCAGCACCAGTCTGCAGATAACACTCTCAGTAGCATTGTGCTCATGGCCTTTCCTCTTACAGCAAGGTTGTAAAAAACTTGACATGTTCTCATAGCTACATTGCCTGAAGAGTACTAACATTGCTCAAAACATGTTTCAAAGTATCTAAACAGCTATGAATAACTCAAGGTTTAAGTAAAGTCCCTTTCATCTTGTAAAACTTTAAAACAAAAATCCCATAACTATTACTGAATGCTGAAATTCTTCAAAATGGGAGGAATGGAGTCAGAGAACGGCTTTTGGAACTGTATATCAATGCTTACCTATGTCCCTTGTAAACGTATCCATCTGGGAGGCAGGGAGGAAGAGAAAAAGGAGGGTTGGAAATCATCTAGCAACTATGTAAGAAAATATCTTTTAAAATAGCTGTATTTTCCTAACCTGATATATGGAAAGTTAGTTAAATTTAGAAGGAAAGAGAGAAAAACCTTTGGGGAAACTTCTGTACTTTTTCCCAACAGGAAAATCGATTTCCTTACAAAGAGTTATTCATTCGAATTAGCCAAGCTAAATTGAACATCAGTGGAAGTAATAGAACAGTTGAATCTAAGATTAGAGACACAGCTCCTAAAAAGTACAATTTGGGCTGCCATTGAGTGAGTTAATGCTGGTTGACTTGCACGCCCTGTGTATGTAATTTCCTCTAGAGATCAACTAAATACAGTTCTCCAAAATTCTGTGAACACAGCACTATTTCTAATGTAGGACTCTTGCAATGACATGAAATTACACCTCCAGTGTCCTAAACAATTTCACTGGATTTATATTCATTTCTGGATCTGGCTCAGGGATGCCTTTGGGGGGAAATCTCACATCCTTGCTGTCTTGATAGGCAGTTAAAATAATAGATGTAAAAAAATTTAATTAAAAATTGAAAGTGGTGTGTCTGTGTATGCGTGTGTATGCATGCGTAGGTATGTATATATTATGTACATATGTGTATGTATTTATACATATGTATATATGTATATGTATACCTGCAGTGTATGTAATACACTGTTATTATTTATCATGTCTATTATAAGTCCCAAATTTCACTTGTTGTATTGAATGATCAGCAAGAGAATAGATTTCAAGAGTGGGATAGCCCTTAACCAAGGATGTAAAGCATTTGAAGAGATCTAGGAATTAGAAAAAATAGATATTATTTCCAGTTTTGATAAATACTAATAAAAAAAGTATCTTAGAAAGTAATTTAACTTCTCTAATATTCAGTTTTCTTATGTATAAAGTAGGATAATTTCTGCCTCTGCCTGTCTGGTATGGTTGTGGTAAAATGCAAATGAATACACTTTGTGAGGAGGGCAAGGGACTATGAGAATAGTACACTTTGCCCATATTTCTAACATGAGTATCATTTCTATGAAAACAGGCCATTTGAAAGTAAAATTTTTTCCTAAATCATGTGCCATCCACAATAACCACTTACATTCTTCCAAATGAGTCTCCATCTACTTTCCACCCTTAGAGGATAATGCTTACCTTTTCCTACACTCTTAATATCTCTCTGCTGGGATAAGGCTATAATTGTATTTAGCCCTGTGAAGCACAGTGGATAACTTGTTAAATAATCAGGTTATTGATTCCTGTAGAAGTCTGAAATTTGTGACCTAGAATAGATACATTTTTGCTGCAAATTAAAAGCAATGCCTTCACAATCATGTAAGCAATTTATCTATTACATATACATATACATATACATATGATAGAAGCCATAGGTCACCTGGATAGAGGACAGCTCAATAACAGAAGACAAGCTATACAAAATCAACAGGAAAAACTAAACACATAAGTAAACTTTGAAACTGAAGTGGCAGGTATTATGCAGAGAGAAAGAATCAATTAGTAACAAATGACTTTATGGTTAGTATTTTGGAGGGAAGAAAACGTTGGCACACTACATGCAACCAAAAAACATAATGAAGATATTATGATCATAGCCATGGAGAAAATGATCTTGAGAAATTTGATTAGTGAATCACAGCCAATTAGGGATTGATGATACATTATGATCACTCTCATGAAAAGTTTTATTCAGTCATGACTTTGTCAATAGTGTAGTTTGGACACTGAAAGAGGAGAAGCAAGAAACTCCCGAGTGCTAATATCCATTCTGTAAAATAGAAGAAATATGATTTAACTTGGGCAATTAAGAAAGCATCATCCTCATAACACCTATTCTAAGGGATTGGGGAGGTGGCCACCATATAATGGAGGCTAACCAGAGGGAAAGTTTCCCATCAGCCATAAAGAGTTCAGCTTCTAGTTCTATTATTCTTAGGACCTCTGGTACTATGATAGAGATGAAGTGTAGTAGGGCCATTGCCAAACTGGTCAACTAAGGTGCTACCACTAAAACAGGCTAAGTGGACTTTGGGAGTCCATGAGCCCAAAAGAGTTACAGTCCTAGGTTTAGATAAGGATAAGAACCTCTAGTTTTCATCCAATATCGGACCACTGGGGCCATAGGAAATACCTGGTATATTCTATATGTTATCAAAGAAAGAGGTTGTGTAAAGATTTATAAAGTGGACATTCTTTTTTTTATTAATAGACTCTATTTTTTGAGTGGTTTACAGAAAGATCGAGTGGAAAGTATTCAAAATCTCAAGATAGTTACTCATATACCCCTTTACTCTCTTCCAGTTTTATCTACCATAATCCAATATTAGTACATTATTATTAATTAAAGTCTGTAGTTTACATTGGGGTTCATTTTTTGTCTTTGTGGACATTCTTCCTTAAGAACCCTGAGCTTCTACTGTTTAGTAACAAAATTCCAGCAAGAGTCTATTCCATAAATAAGAATATTTATGAAAGTATTTTTCAAAACTTTTTAACATTCTAAGGAAAAATTAAAAATTGTTTTAGTAAAGAATATGAAAATGTATATTCTTATGATGAGAAAAATCTTTAAATGGAGGGTTGTGATAATGAATGAATTTAATGTGTGTAAAGTGCATGTTAGTGGCTGGCACAAAGTACATGCTCAATAAATGCAAGCAATTATCATCATTAGAGTTGATAGTTCTCATAGTTGTACACCTTATTTGAAGAGGGGGACCAAGCGATACGGTATCCTTGAGAAGTTAAAGAAAAGACTGAGTAATCCACTTCACCAAGCATCAGAACAGAGTTGCCAAGAAAAATCCAGTCAAAAGCAGGTCAAATTCATATAGATGTTGAAATCACGAGGAGGAAGGAGATGCAACCACAGGGCAAATAGTCAAGAATCATATAAAAATAGATCGTAGGTACTTATCATCCAGTAGCAATTACCCTCAAGTTTAAACTTGCTCATTGATGCTAAAACAATGATGTCATCATTCACATTCATGTTTCTGTTGATAATGTAGCTTACCTATTGGAAACCTTTATAGCTGCCTCTCACGTAGAGGGAATTAGTAAGTAAGGGTGAAATAGAGCAATAAAGCATCTCAGAGCTGTGGTTAAGATTGACTTCTATTCCTTTTATTGGGGCCATTTCATTTTAATGACATCAAAGAATAATTGCTAAATCAGGTAGAGTACCTCCCACAATGATTACTGCTAAAACCCTTAGACCAGAACTTTGGGCATTTCTCACTGAGATGGCTCTATGTGCCCCACTAACAGTAATCTACCAATTACCTTCTATGCAACACACATACAATATTTGACTCGGCTATGTGCACAGACACAGATAGCTATATAAATCTTGTGGATATAAATTCTGAAATTAATTGATTTGGTTTAGTTTCAGTGATGCCTGGGTAATATGAATTAAACGCAAGTGAAAATCATCTTGATTCCTATAGTCTGTTCTTACTAAATCCCTAAGTAAGGTATTAAATCTCACTACCAGTTTGGAAGGGCAGCATAGTACATTTACCTAGGGCTGCAGATTAGGACTCAGGAGGTCTGGGATGAGGCCCAAGACTCTGCATTTCTAAGAAACTCCAGGTGTTGCTGCAGGTACAAAGATGCAACTTAAATTGTAAGGATGCGTTTAGCATACGAGCTCTGGAGTCAGTCGCGCCTTGGAAAAATTACTTAAGCAATATGAGCTTCATACCTCTCACTTACAAAAAGGGAACAATAGAAATTATCCATCTCTGCTGTTTGTTGTGAAGATTAAATGAGATAGTAAATGCAGAATGGTCAGTTCAAGGCCAGGAACCAAAAAAGGAACCAAAAAGCTAGCTTCTGTTGAAACTTTTGTTACTTCCACTACCTCTTTGTCAACCAAAGGATATACATTTCTCAGATTTTTTCATTAATTCACTTATTCACTTGGCAATATAGTTATTGACTTTTACTAAAAGTAAGGGCATGATTACCAAGAGGTTAATTCTATTAGGGAACATAAGACAAGGATGGAAGGGGATAGCACATAAGGTCCAAACTGTGCTAGATTTGACAGTCAAATTCAGAGTGAGCTTATGGTTGAAGGCAGAAAATGGACAGTTACCCATGATGTCCTTTATTTCTCTAAATCTGACGAATGGCCATGTCCTGTCAGTTCCATCTCCCAGTCAGCTCTCAAATCCAACCACGTAGTCTCCAGGTTTAAAGTAGCATCACCTCCTAGCTGCTCTCTTGTTTCCCACCTTGACTTTCACTCATCCATTTTCATATTCCAATTGGAGTGAAATTTTAAAAGTGCTTATCTCCTGTTAAGCACTCTACAGTCTACAGAGTTATGTCCAAACTCCAGAACAAGGTCTCAAGTTCCCAGAAAAAATTTTGTCCTCACCCTGTGTATCTCCTACTGCTTCCTGTCCATACTCTGGCCCTGGACAAAAGCCAGAACCAAAGTTTCACCTTGCTGCTGGCCTCCCACATGCTATACTCTCTGCCTGAAATGTCCTCTCAGATCGTTTCCTGGGTTCCTCCTTTGAAATAAATGTAAGATCTCAGATTAGAAGTCATTTCCCCGGAAGCCTCTTCTGGCTTCCTTAGTGTGCTCCCACAGCTCCCTCTACTTACCCCGTCAGAGCTCTTATCACCCCAGACCCAAGCCTCAACCAGATCCTCCAAGTCTCTGATCTCTTTGCAGCATTCACTTCTCCTTGCTCACACTCTCTGTAGCTGTGCTTTTCCATGTGTTTATGTGACTCCCTCATGAATGCCTCGCTTGTAGATTGTAAGCTCCAGGCCAGCTAGAAGTGGGCTATTTTATTGCTTTTCAAGACTGCTAAATTGCAACACTAAGAAAATGAGATGTCGAAAATAAAACCATGTATAATATTATACAATATTCCTAGGAATAAATTTAGTACAATTTGTGCAAGACTGTTATTGGAAGACTTAAAGAAAACGTAAGTAAAAAGAGATATCAGATTTTAAGAATAGAAAGGCAATATCATAAATATGTCAGTTTTCCCTAAATTGATCTATAGATTTGATGCAATTCTAATCAAAATACCAGCACAGTGAGTCAAAGAATCTGATGAGATGATTCCAAAATTTTTACAGTAAAAGAAAAAGATCCAAAGAGCTATGACACTCATAAGGAATATTGTAGGGTGTGTGGTGGGGAGGAGGGTAAGGTTGTTCCTATTAAATATTGAGTTAATTACTAGAAGGTAACAATGATTAAAGTAGTGTGATACTGTCACAGGGCTAGACAAATTGATCATGAAGTCTGACAATACTAAGCACTGGTGAGGATGTGGTGCAATGGAAACACACCAGCTGGTAGGGATACCACTTTGGAAAACAATGTGGTATCACACATTCCATTTCAAGTTCATTGTTTAAAGAATCTTTTACAAGAGCCCCAGGTGACTTGTACAAGAATATTCATAGATGGGACTTCCCTGGTGGTGCAGTGGTTAAAAATCTGCTTGCCAATGCAGAGGACACAGTTTTGATCCCTGGTCTGTGAAGACCCCACATGTCGCAGAGCAACTAAGCCCGTGCACCACAACTACTGAGACTGCATGCCACAACTACTGAAGCCCGTGTGCCTAGAGCCCGTGCTCTGCAACAAGAGAAGCCACCGCAATGAGAAGCCTGCTCACCGAAATGAAGAGTAGACCCTGCTCACTGCAACTAGAGAAAGCCCGCGTGCCGCAATGAAGACCCAATGCAGCCCAAAATAAATAAAGTAATTAAACAAAAACAACAAACAAACAAAATAAATGCAGCTTTATAAGAAAAAAAGAATATTCATAGATGGAAGCAACTCCATCAATAAGAGAATAAGTAAAGCGTGGGATATTCCCACATTTGCATGTTACCAATGACAGTGAATGAACTACAGCTAAAAACCATATAACATGGATGAATCTTAGAAAAGTCATGAGTGGGGGGAAAAACGAAAATGGCTTGATGACATAAAGTATAATACTGTTTTTATAAAGTTCAAAAGCACATGGAAAGACTATAAATAAAAATTCGGTGTAAGATTTACCTCTGGGGATGGGGGCGAAGGAGAACGGGGAGGAGCACACTGGTAAGTTGGACAGTTTTGGCAACGTAGCTTATAGTTTAGTGAAAGGTTCATGGGTTTCCATTTTTAAGGTAATTTTCAAGGCCCTGAAAACATACCATAAAGGCCATGTGGCATAACTCCTTAACCTTATTTCTTCTTAAACTGCAAGCAAAATGAATAAGCTGCCAAGATCAAGCTTTAGTCATCTCCAAAGCTCCACCCTTTCCCAAAGCACCACAATCAGTCAGACAATAGTGGATGCAAATCAGTTTTGTTATGACAGCCCTTGGCAAGGGATGGCAGCCATGAAAGAAACCTCCTCAGCAAGGATGTTGTTGCCTTTACAGCTAACATGGCCACACCTTTGCCTCCACATTCTCAGCATCACTGGTGGGAAACAGAGCAACTGAAATTCTCAAATTAAATAAAACTCTTCCATAATTCTCCACTCTAGCTGAGCAGGGCTCAATTTTCCATGAATGCCATTTGCTTTGGTAGCATAAAATCTTAGTGGGCCATGCTCTCTACTTTATTTCCTTTGAACTTTTGTATATTTTTGCATACAATTTTATATCCAAACATAGAATGATATAAGATACTTCTTCGAAAGTCACTTAAGTCATCAGGGTACAGATTCATTATTACTCTTCAGAACATCGGGAAGTCTAACAGAGAAGGCTGGTGAGTTAGCCTTTCTAAGGTCAACTTGATTCTCCATCATGTTTTCCTTTCGTAGCCATAGGTTTCAGAGCAAGTTTTGAGTCCCATTTTTTAATGCCAGCTCTTACCTTAATATCTCTGAAGATATCTTATAGTTCCTTCCTGTGGTAGAATATTTGCAAGGATGACCACAATAATTTTCCCATCCCTGTATGCATACCCCTTTGTAATGTGACTTTACCACAACCTGCATCAAGAGCTGGAGCCTATTTCCCCATGCCTTGAATCTTGGCTGCTCTTGTGATAATTTGACCAATACAATGCAGTGAAAGTGATATTGCAAGACTTCTGGGACTGAGCCTTAAGAGTCTTGCACTTCGGTTTCTCATCATCTTGGAATGCTGCCCTGAGACCACCATGGATAAAAGGCAGGGCTAGCCTACTGGGGGGTGAGACGTTACATGGAACAGAACTGAGTCCCCAGACCAACCATCTAATAATCAGAATCAGCCACCAGACATTTGAGTGAGCCCATGTTAGACCACCCAATCCCTGTCAAGCCCCAGATGACTGTGGTCACATGAGTGACCTCAGATGAGAACCACAGAACTGCTCATCTGAGTCCAACCTAAATTGTTGAGCCACAGAATTGTAAACTAATAAAATAGCTGTTTTAAGCCACTAACTTTGGGGAGTGGTTTGTTACATAGCAACAGATAACTGATATATTTCCCTTATTTTTTTTTACCTTTTATCTGCAAGGGTTGTGGTATGTGTGTGTGCATGTAGAAGTGGAGCCACATTTAAATCTTCTCCATCAGATTTTGGTCAAACTGAGAAAAATGTTTGACTTTGTGCCCAAGGGTAATGAAGAATGAAGATAAACTAGGTAATTCCAAGACTTGAATATTTCATTTAAAAGGAATCCCATACTTAGAATCTTTAGAGTACATTATTTAATAATAAGACTTGGGCTTCCCTGGTGGCGCAGTGGTTGAGAGTTCGCCTGCTCGATGCAGGGGGCACGGGTTCGTGCCCCGGTCCGGTAAGATCCCACATGCAGCGGAGAGGCTATGCCCGTGAGCCATGGCCGAGCCATGGCCGCTGAGCCTGCGTGTCTGGGAGCCTGTGCTCCGCAACGGGAGAGGCCATAACAGTGAGAGGCCCGCATACCGCAAAAAAAAAAAAAAAATAAGACTTATCAGGTAAATTCTTTTTCAGAATAGATTGTTTCAATTATTTTTATACTTTTTTATTATTATATATTTCTCTTTTTCCATGTCGACAATCTCACGTATTTTGTTCCTTCTACCTGATTTTCAGCATTTCTCTTCCTAATTTGGAGTTAGGTTTTATTTGCTTTCCAGGTTTTATTTGCTTTCCGTTTTGAATCTTTCAGAATTTGTTTACGTTTCTCTGTCCTGTGCTGTTTTTTTTTTTTTTTTTTGCTGTACGCAGGCCTCTCACTGTTGTGGTCTCTCCCGTTGCGGAGCACAGGCTCCGGATGCACAGGCTGCTGAGGCCGTGGCTCACGGGCCCAGCTGCTCCGCGGCATGTGGGATCCTCCCGGACCGGGGCACGAACCCGTGTCCCCTGCATCGGCAGGCGGACTCTCAACCACTGCGCCACCAGGGAAGCCCTGTGCTGTCATTCTTATTCCCAACATCTTCAAGGCTGTAATACAAGGAGTAAAGTGGTAACTAATGCATAGATCCATATGGCACTCTGACGGCTTCACCTCCTTTACCTCCAAACCACATCTCTGATGTTCTGCACAGCCCCTCCCTCCCTCCCTTTTGTTTCTTTTCCTCATACACTTCACTCTCCTCTTTGCTGCCAGAAATACAGCCCGTGCCTGCTGTGATATGGATATGAGAAACCACACTGCTAAGCAGCTTGGGCTGCACTTGACAGATTAGAGATTATTTTTTTCTCATTTGGCTGTGTCAGGGCAGCAGCACATTTATTTTTCTCTTTGACACCAGTGACAGCTATTACTGTGCCAGCTCCATACCTAGAGAGTAAATGAATGCACTGAGGAGGCATGGGGCCTTCTAGGCTGACTCAACACAGCCTCCCGAGCTCTGCTGTGTTGCAGCCTACTGAAAAATGGAGTCTCAGAGAACAGCAGCCCAGACAGAGTCTCAGGGGACAGTGAGAAAAATATGGTTGGGATGGAGGGGAAGAGAGTGGGGAGAAAGAGGAGAGAAGGTGAAGATAGATAAGGGAAGAGAGAGGAAAAACAGAGGGCTTTGTGGTTGATAAGAATTAACCAGGGGATACTGGCAAATACACTCTTGGCACCTTTGCATCTCTGCTACTGCCTGCCGACCAGAGTTGCTCTTATTAAAACACACACAAAGAGAAACAATAGAAGAGTCTGAGTTTCCCAGAAATGGAAGTAAGCAACGTTATCAAGCTGCTTATATTTATAAATCTATTAAATAGCTCCTTCAACTTGTTTTCCCTTTTATTTTCTTTTTAATACAATTGACACATGCAAGGGAATATATAGAAGATATATGCAAGTTATAAGTTATAGTAGTAAATTGAATACCTGGAAACCCACTCCAAGTCATGAGCCAGCATATTACCAATAACTTATTTCTTCTATGTGTTTCTTTCCATTCCATTCTTTTCCCTGCTTCCCAGAAATTACCACTTGGCTGAATTTTGTGTTCTTAATTCCCTTATTTACTACACATATGCATATATGGATTCTCACCTATATGCATGTATGCTTATGCAACATTGTTTAATTTTGGTCATTTATGAACATTATAAAAAAGGTCTTACGAGACTTGATTTACTGATCTTACCTTATGTTTCCAAGATTCACCTCTATTGTCATTAGCAATTTTATTTCATTGCTTTTCACTGCTGTATAATATTAAATACATTTATTTCTCTTTTCTCCTTTTAATGAAATATGAGTTGTTTACAAGTTTTTGCTATCAAATAATATATATAACTATATATGATAATACATATATTATTATATAAAATTGCTACAAATACTTTTATGCATGGTGCATATGTACAAGGGAGTCCTAAGGAAAACACTCAGAAATAGAGTTATAAGTTATACAAATATGTACAAAGTATATATGAATGTATTTATAAATGTTAAAATTATATACTCATATACATTGGAATAAATTTATATTCAAGGGTAAAGAAATAATAATAGACAAGGTACTCATGAAGAAGAGTTTCTTTTTAAGATATAAAGACTTATTATGAAGCCATCATAATTAGGACAGTGTGGTATTTGTGCAGGGATAGATTAGAGACCAATAAGATAGAATTATTGGTGTAAAAACAGAAACCACAACACATAGTACAGGAGGAACTGTAGATACTGGGGAAAAGTGGGACTAGACAATAAATGATGTTAGAATAACTGACTGTCCCTTTGAGAAAGAAAAATTTAACTGGATAAATTTAACCATAAAAGAAAAAATTATAAATTTAACTACATTAAATTTAAGAAATTCTGTTCATTAAGAGATATCATGGAAAAGTAAAAGCACAAGACACAAACTGGGAGGAAATATTTGTGGCATATGTAACTGAATACAGACTACCATGCAGAACATAAAAAGAAATCAGGCAAATTAATGAAATATGGTAAAACAACTCATTAGAAAAATGGACAAAAAGTTTGGTGAGGTATCATATGAAAATATAATCAACTTCATTAACAATCAGAGAAATACAAATAAAGACCACAGTATAATTTCACTTTACACCTATTAGATTGCCAAAAATTAAGAGGAAAAATTGGTACAAGTGCTTTGGAAATGATTTTGCATTATTTTGTAAAAATGAGTAGTATTTTGCAGACCCTACCACCTGGCACTTCCACTCTTAGGCATGGATACAGAATGGCCACCAAGTCTGGGACCATGGACAAATATGTAATAGTTAATTTATTGTTATTACATTATAGTACATGATAAGATAATAGCATGCATATTTCCAGACTTTATGGCCACACTGAATGCAGTCTAGAGAATTCTTCAGTTCTAATTAAATATGGAGATATGTGAAATCCTTCCTTTCTCAACCCTCTCTTTGCTTAGGCTCTTGAAAAACATACTTGTTCTTTGTCAATTTCAATCTCTTAGCAAAGCTGATGAAACAGTGAAATCTATGCAGACTCTCTCCCATGAAAAATTCATGGATGATTTAAGGGGGTTGAATGCCCCACCCTGAAGTCCTTTTATGAACCATTTAAGGGTCTGTGTTTCCTGGATTAATAACTGGATTAGGAATTAAGAACTGCTCTAAGTCATTCTCTTTCCAGTGTTAGAGCTTAAGGCACTGAGGTAACACTCGGCCTCCATCTATGAACTAAACCACTTCAGATTTTGGTTCTAGACATTTGTTCCTTCTTCCAGGTTTAGGAGTCAGACTTTGAGACTACTGAACCTCAGCATACATTATCCCATTTAAGGACAGAGCAACAGCAATTCCAGAAGCAGCGCCGTGGGCAGTTAGACCTGCGGGTCCCCAGCTCAGCAGGCATGATGACACTAGAGGGCAGTGTCAGGCATGCTTTTGTGGTATATTAAGGAGCCCAGCAGGAAAATCAACATTCCTGAGGAATGCTGATATGAACAATATAAACAACCTCACATTTCTGAATCCAAGTTTTCCAGAGTGAGTTGTGCAGAGTCCAGCAATTCTAAGCAAGTAAAATGGATTCATACCATCCCTCCAACTACCTCCAGTAAGAAAAGACAGGTTCCATTTCTAATTTGCAATTATATTCACAGCTCATTCTTTTTTTTTTTTTTTTTTTTTTTTAACGACCCGAGCCTCCTAACGCGCGAACACAGCTCATTCTTAAACATTCAGATTTTTCATAACTGCTAGCCATAATGATAAATACAAGAATCTGAAATTATTGAGGACTTGGTTTGTCTGGCATATATAGTTATTAATTGCAAAACACTACAGGAAATGTAATGCATCATCTTAGGAGGAGGAGGAGTACAAGGAGATTCTAAGTGTGTCTGTTCTAAAGTCAGACTGGCTATGCCATTTAATACCATTTACTTACTGTGTAACCTTGAGCAAGTCTCAACCTCAGCAACCTTGTATGTAAAATAAGGATAATAATAGTACCTGTCTCATAGGGGCATTATGAGAATAAAATGAGATAGATGCATAGGTCAGTGTGTGGCACATGGGAGGCAATTTAAAAAGTGAGCTAGTTTTAACATTAACACCCCATTCTTCATCATTTAGATCCATGTCCTCTTTCTTTCTTTCTTTCTAAATTATTATTTATTAATTTATTTTTGGCTGTGTAGGGTCTCCGTTGCTGCACACGGGCTTTCTCTAGTTGCGGACAGCGGGGGCTACTCTTTGTTGTGGTGCACGGGTTTCTCATTGAGGTGGCTTCTCTTGTTGTAAGCACGGGCTCTAGGCGTGCGGGCTTCAGTAGTTGTGGCACGCCACGGGCTCAGTAGTTGTGGCTCACGGGCTCTAGAGTGGAGGCTCAGTAGTTGTGGCTCATGGGCTTAGTTGCTCTGTAGCATGTGGGATCTTTCCAGACCAGGGCTCAAACCCGTGTCCCCTGCATTGGCAGGCGGATTCTTAACCACTGTGCCACCAGGGAAGTCTTCCATGTCCCTTTTTTCCAAATATTTTTGAAACTGGCATTTGTTTTAATTCTTCATTAACAGAGAAGCTAAAAGGGTATCATTTTCATTGCTCTTGAAGAAGAAGCACTTCATGGGTACTAATGAGTTCTTAGAACAAAAATGTATGTGCTGACAGTAAGCATTAGGTAGGTTGTCACTGTGATGACACATCTGTGCGGCCATAGAGTGGAAACATGGAGTCAAAGATAAAGGAATAGTCCCCAAAGATGAAGGAGATGAATAGGAAAATAATTCAAACACGTGGGTTTTATTTAAAAACAGATATGTATTTAAAATATTTCTTAAGTGATAAAATGGGGGAGAAAACTAGAAAAGATGGTTTGATCCTTTAAGAACAATCCATCCTATAAAAAAATGGTTAAAGGTTTCTTTGACTTTATTGCCAGGAGGATACTGTTAAAATTTCCCATGTAATATGAAAGATGATTTACATCTAATTTTTGAAACAAAATCAAGTTAATAAAGGTTAAGAACTCTTTCATTTAAATGGGCCCAATGATCTAACTTACTAAAGCCTCTGAATCCAGCTCTAAAACCAACCTGTAGTTTGATTACAGAGTTTACCTTCAGAAGACCACGACCCACTAGCTGAGTTTTCATTCATATTCCAAAATCACTCTTTGTGACCTTCACATTCTCATAAATTTCTGATCCTTGGGCTTCCCTGGTGGCGCAGTGGTTAAGAATCCACCTGCCAATGCCGGGGACACGGGTTTGAGCCCTGGTCCAGGAAGATCCCACACGCTGCAGAGCAACGAAGCCCGTGAGCCACAACTACTGAGCCTGCGCTCTAGAGCCTGTGAGCCACAACTACTGAGCCCACGTGCCACAACTACTGAAGCCTGTGTGCCTACAGCCCATGCTCTGCAACAAGAGAAGCCACCGCAATGAGAAGTCCATGCACCGCAACGAAGAGTAGCCCCCGCTCGCTGCAACTGGAGAAAGCCCGCATGCAGCAACGAAGACCCAGTGCAGCCAAAAATAAATAAATAAATTTAAAAAATAAAAACATAATACATTTCTGATCCTGGGCTGCATGGCCATCTGTCAGTTGACTCTCCAGTATTTTAGTTCCCACATTCTCTTACATGGCTCAGTGAGACTTACTCTCTAACTTGGAAACTTGCACAATATTCCCCATACCCACCAGGAATAATGCACTTGAGAGTATGGAAAATCCAACTACCTCATCCCTCTTCACTAAATCACTACCCAGAATCTGCCTCCTTTATAAAATTATTCTCAGAGTCCAATCTAACTGACTGTCCTGCATCCCTCCTCTTGCCCATTTTATGCAAGTATAAACAGAACCGCATAAACTCAGGCCTCCCCCTTCTTGAGAACTTTTAAGGGGATAAATGAAGAAACAACGGGCATGTTAGTAAATATTGACTGATTTACACCATTTTTTCTTTAGTTTAATATTCTAAATGTTATTTTTTAGTGATACCAATACATAGAAGTAAAGCACATTTTTTGGCATTAAGAATTTGACTCTGGAGCCAAACTCTTTGGTTACTAATACAAGCCCTATTACTTACACTGTGTTATTCTCTCTGAACCTCAGCTGTCTCAACTGTTAAATGAGGGTAATAACAGTATCTACTTAATAATAGGATTATTTGGAGGATTAAATGAAATAATCCATGTAAAGTACTTTTAAAAAGGGCATGGTACATATTAAGCACTGAATAAATGTTTGTTGCGTTGTTCTTACCACCATTAATTTATCAGAAAATACAACTGGTCATTTTCTAAGACTTAAGTGTAAGTTTGAGTGGCTCACAACAGGAGTTACCAAATTATGAAAGTGTCTGGTCTGAATTTAAGTGTGTGCCTTTCTTTCAAAATTTCTGATTGTATCTGGAAAACAGCATAAAAATAAATGATTGTTTCTCATTGTACAGTACCCCAAACAACTGAACCTACCAATACTCTTCCTCTATTTCTGCCCATAGCATAAGTGTGGAGTTGCCCATCATTTCCTAGGGGTTGAATCCAATGGACCTATGCCTATCCCACTTGACCTCTCCCGTGTTAGACACTGTCCACCCTCCATCTACCTTTTCCTTTAACTTCCAGATACGTTCCCTGCTGGTTTGCTTCCTGTTTCTTGGGCCCAGTACTTAGTCCTTTGTGGGCACCTTTTCCTTTCTTCAAATAGTGCTGTTGCATAAGTACCTTCCTTTCTCACTCCACATACTTGCCCCGGATGACCTCATTCTCTCAAGATTTCAACAAGTTGATAGCTCCATATAAACCTTTACTGCCACTGCCTAAGACTAGGCCCTCATCACTTCCAACCTAGCCTGGAAATTGCCTCTAAAATCGTCCCCTTGCTGCCTTTTTCCCACTTCACATGGCCACCAAAATGTCCTTCCTAAAGTATAAATCTAACCTTGTCACGCTCAAGCTAAAGCTCTTCAACGGTTTCCCTTACCTTGCTGGATAAGATCCTAAAATCTTTAAACTATCTAACCCTTCTGCACTTTAACCTAATGACCCACATTAGGAAGGCACCCTACAAGTTTTTGTTGTTCAAACAAGGAACATGGTTCTAAAAGTTTTGCCAGGGCTGTACTTTTTATTCAAATCACTTTTCATTATAAATTATTGATCGCAGCCTTAAAAATCAATTAGAAGAGTTTCTCAACTCCAGTAAATACATATCACTAGACCTCTTGAATTGAAATTTTTAAGAACAAGTCAATTATATACAATGCGCAAGTGCAAGCACACACACACACACACACACACACACTATACATTATTGTGCTTTAAAAATAGATGTATAGGGCTTCCCTGGTGGCGCAGTGGTTGAGAGTCCGCCTGCCGATGCAGGGGACACGGGTTCCTGCCCCGGTCCGGGAAGATCCCACGTGCCGCGGAGCGGCTGGGCCCGTGAGCCGTGGCCACTGGGCCTGCGTGTCCGGAGCCCGTGCTCCTCAACGGGAGAGGCCACAACAGTGAGAGGCCCGCGTACCGCAAAAAAAAATAAAAAAATAAAAATAGATGTATAGATTTTTAATAATAGTAAAGCGTATTATATAAATGCATACACTTATGTATACTTAAAATCAGTTATGCAAAGGAAACTGAGTAATAATGAAACTGATTATGCCATAATTTGACAGCATTGTCCACAAGTTTAGAATTTGCGTCTATTGTAAATCTCAGATTTCCATATTATAGAACTGCTAAAGATCAGTCTTGCTATAAACTGACAATCATTTGTAGAGTCCACACATCTCAGAGTCTTGTGTCAATGTATAGGAATAATATTAGGTATGTATAGAAATTCAAGATAAATTGTTAAATGAAGAGCGGGGCGATGGAAAGACCTACTGGATCAAGAGCAGAAGTTCTGAATTTTGTCCTGACCAAGGTCCTACTTCTCATAGATGGTGAGACTGAAACAATTAATTAGACTTTCAAGATGTTACATTCCTCATCTTCAGAAGGAGGGGTTTTAATTACACAGATCTCTGAGGCCCTTGCCAGCTTTGAAATTTGGATATTTAGCTATGGCATACCCACAGAACAGAGAAGCCACTCCTTGCACAAGCTTTGAGAAAGATCAAATCCACTGTGACTCTCAATCACAAACAGCTGATAGAGCTCTTATATGTCCAGATTTTATAAGGCTCCCCAGTCTACATCTCTGCAAGCCTCCACCTTCTGGTGCTAAAATCTTCAGCTTCCTCACCTCCTTAATCATGCTGGACATTTTCAGATAATGTAGCCTGAGTTGTTCTAGGCTTGAATCAATAAACATTTAACAGAGAATTCAAAATAACACCCCCCCCGGCTCCCCACTTTCAGGTCCAAGTAATGATAGCTCCTTAGCCTTCCAGTGACACACACTAAACATTTCATAAGGAAAAGGCTAGATGAGTGACTAATGTGTGTTTTTAGCCTCAGTTTCTTGTGTTAGGGATATAACAGCTGTATGCAGTAAAATTCCAGGGTAGAACTGGCTGTATCGACAACTTAAGACATCCACGCCATTGTAGTCATAGAAGCTGTACATGTTTTCTGCAGTGGAGATTTAACGTACTGGATAGGATTATAAGTGAATTGGATTGGCTTCACCATTTTGTACCACATTTTGCTTTATGATGAGCTGCAAGCCAGAGTCCGTATAGTTAGACTTGGGGCTTAGCAGCATAACCAATAAAATATAATGAGAAAAAAACAAGTCTGCATCCTCCAGTGTACCCCAGCATTAAACAACTCTGCTGATATTTAGAGATGTCTGTCTCAGGCTGCTCTCTTGTAAACTTTCCCTTAGAAAGAAAACCCTTAACGTATAGTTACTATTTTACGCCCATCAACTATAGGTAAGTTTCTACCAGAGAAGGAAAGAATGCATAAGAAGAAGGAAAACGAATGCAATGTGCGTATCTGTGTTATTTAAGCCAAAAAAGGCAACGTGCTTCACATAACTCAAACCAAATTATCCACATTCCCTAAGTCAGAAGTTCAAAACTCACAGAGAAAATCCAACAGTCTAATAATTCTAGTTTGCTTTGATTTGAAGACTTGTGTTTCTCAGAAGACATGCAAGTCTTGGAATTGAGTCAGAAAAATGTGTAAAGAGGTGATATACTGAAAAAAATAGACAATTCACCCAGTCAGTGTGAGTCCAGGAAATGTGAGATTCCTCCCACATTTCCATAGCACCGGCCCTACAGCCTTCTGGAACTTGAGCTCCGAATGTCACTTACCCTATGACGATACAGGAGATGGCAGTTCCCAAGAAGGCATATGTTAAAATAGATCCTAAGTTCTGAAAAAAGTGTCTCTGGGGAGAAAAAGATACATTTTATATAGTACATCAGCATTTTTCTTCTTAGTGTTAACAGGAAATAAAAATAAATGCAATAAATTGCCCCACCCTCCCCTCACTGTTTAGGCAAATTTTGTTTTTGGAGCATCAGTTCCTGGCCTTATTGTACAAATAAGGCTTAACTGATTTACACAGCAAAGGACGGAGGTTTCCAAAAAATAGGGGAAGAAATACACCTGGAAGGTGACAGGGTAGAGATGAGAGAAACTACTGCCAGAACTGGCTGGACCTGAGAGAGAGGGAAGAGACTGGAGCAATGGCCATGCAGGATTCTGGGATGATTAAAGGAAGACAGTTTTTCAGAAGTTTTGTTGTCACTGAAACCCCTTTAGCACTTTAAATATACTATTCTAAAAGATTTAAGTTGTCTTTTGACTTTTATTGGATCTGATTTACAGTTCTTCTGAATGTGATGAAACAAAACCTTAATCACCTACAACAGTTTATTCTAATGAATCACACAAAATGATGCCTAGTCTTGGGGATGGGGATGAGGAAGGATGACTGGAATAACTCTAGCTTTCTAAATCTTTTCAAACACTTGCTTGGGAAAACTCCCTTCCAGTTCTGTAAGTGGCATCTGAGTAGCCAGAACTGACAGAAAGAGGGAGCCTGGAGTACACAAGAAAATCAGGTCTGTGCTGAAAAAGCAAAGGCTGCTGGAGCCCACAGGCCAAAGTAGGAGAGCCCTAGGAATCTCTGGAGTGGGTGGTGGGCAGCAGAAAAGCAACTGCACTACCTCTGCATCTCAAAACTCATTCAGGCCAGAACCTCACTCTGCAGCACTGGGGATGCTAGCACCTAAACTTTTATGTGAATTACTAATTTAGGAAATGTGAGCATTCAGGCTGCACCTAAGTAATGTTTTGCAAGTGCATAGAAACTGCAAAACCAGACTTTGTCTCTATGAGCATCAACAGCTGAGTATCAGCAAAGCAATCTTAAGTTTTCACCCAATGGGTGATGGGTAAACCCAATGTCATTAACAGCAAACTCCTTGGTTGTAATCATCTAGAATAATATTGCCCAGTAGAAATATAATGTAAACCATATATGTCATTTAAAATTTTTCTAGTAGCCACATTAAAATAAGTTTTTAAAAAGTAAAATGAATGTTGATAATGAAATGTTTTATTTAACCCAATATATTCAAACATTATCATTTCTATATGAAATCAATATAAAACATTATTGAAATAATTTACATTATTTTTTGATACTGAGTCTGTAAAATCCAGTGCATATTGTACACTTAAAGCACATCTTCAGGCTTCCCTGGTGGCACAGTGGTTGGGAGCCCGCCTGCCGATGCAGGGGACATGGGTTCGTGCTCCGGTCCGGGAGGATCCCACTTGCCGTGGAGCGGCTGGGCCCGTGGGCCATGGCCGCTAGACCTGCGCGTCCGGAGCCTGTGCTCCACAGCGGGAGGAGCCGTGGCAGCGGGAGGCCCACGTGCCGTTAAAAAAAAAAAAAAAAAAAAAAAAGCACGTCTTCAGGGGCCTCCCTGGTGGTGCAGTGGTTAAGAATTAGCTTGCCAATGCAGTAGACATGGGTTCGAGCCCTGGTCTAGGAAGATTCCACATGCCACAGAGCAACTAAGCCCAGGCGCCACAACTACTGAGTCCGAGCACCACAACTACTGAAGCCTGTGTGCCTAGAGCCCGTGCTCCACAACAAGAGAGGCCACCGCAATGAGAAGCCCACACACCTCAATGAAGAGTAGCCCCTGCTCAGCACAACTAGAGAAAGCCCGCACACAGCAATGAAGACCCAACGCAGCCAAAAATAAATAAATAAAATAAAATAAACTATAATAACTGTAGAAAAACGACTGATGAAAAAAGCCCCAAATATTAAAAAATAAATAAAAGTTAAAAAAACAAACAAAAAAGAAAAAGCACACCATTCAGACTAGTCACATTTCAATGGCATGTGGCTATTGGTCAGCATATTGGACATAACAGGATTTAGAAGAATTCTAAGCATGTCAGATTTGAATCTGTATCACATATAATCTAAGATAATGATATTCTTACCAAATAGGTAGACCCATACAATAAAATAATTTTTTTCATTAGTGCTGGCAAAATTCTCTACTTAATGATAAAAGAAGAAAACAATCACTATATATTTACCTTCTTTAGGCTGTATCCGGCATGAAATATAATTGGTGGCAGTAAAACATTGAAGAAGATTTCTGGATCAAATGTCATCTGCCAGAAAAGACAAAAGTATAGTTAAGAAGATGCTCCTTTGGGCTACTAAAAATAAGTTTAAAAAAATTGTTATAGAGCTTCCCTGGTGGCGCAGTGGTTGAGAGTCTGCCTGCCAATGCAGGGGACACAGGTTCATGCCCCAGTCCAGGAAGAACCCACATGCCGCAGAGCGGCTGGGCCCGTGAGCCATGGCCGCTGAGTCTGCACGTCCGGAGCCTGTGCTCCACAATGGAAGAGGCCACAACAGTGAGAGGCCCGCGTACCACAAAAAACACACAAACAAACAAACAAAAATTGTTATAGTCACCCTTGCTAAGGTTGTCTGAGGCATATTAACATGATATTAAATTAGCAAAGATGAAATAAGAGAAAATGCAAACTTAGAAATTCATAATTGAATACAACTATAAAGTAATATTTTAAATGTAAAACATACTCTATTCTGTAGCTAATAAGAACATCAAAAAAACCCTCAAGGAAACCTCTTTTCCTTTTCCTTTGATTAGCTATTCATTCTTCATATTTTCAATGTTTTTATTCTATTTTATTTTTTTCTGGTTGAGGGGATTAGTAGTGTTCCAACATTTTAGCTCTGACAAGGATTTAGCTAAGGTTTTCCCAAATAAAAGATTTTTAGAAATTTAGTCTTACTTTTCCCACTTTATCCCACTCTGAAGTTCAAAATATTTTCTGGACCCTGGAAAAATACATTTGAAAGTGAAACTGGATTTTTCTAGTATTTGCTTATTGGCTTTTACTTAAATGTTAAAATAAACTTGGCAAAAAATTCCTTGGTGTGAAATACAATGAAATGAGATGTAGAAATTCTTGAATCCAATATCTGCTATTTGCTGGGTAGTCTGACAAGGTTAACTGATTTAATTTTTAAAACCTTCCTTAGGCTAATTTTCTCTCTCTCTCTCTCTCTCTCTCTCTCTCTCTCTCTCTCTCTCTCTCTCTCTCTCTCTCTCTCGCACACACACATTGCCATTCATTATTTCATCACTAAGGCTTCTTACCATTACAGCACTCGTTGAAATCTTTGGGATGTATGGGTTTCACAACTATACTTTCTAATTTCCTCCCCCTTTATTCCTGAATTCTTACTCATCTCTGAAGCTGGATCTCGAAAGCTACTCCTCTCTGAAACATGCTTTGATTTCCCAAGTCAAAACTGACCATTCTTTCTTCTATGCTCTCTTTGTACCCTCCCTTGAAGCATATGTGTTTCATAACATATTTTACACGATTATTGGTTTCTGTTTGACTGTTTTCCCAGTTAAATTGGGAAGCCATCAAGGATCACAATGATGTCTTAGTCAATTCTGTGTTGCTTTCATCCTTCCCAGTGCTAGCCCATTGCTCAATATATATTTGCTAAATTGGAAAAAAAAATTAATTGCCTTTGAGAGACAAATCTATTAACATGGAATGAGTTATATATATCCCTAACAACCTTACATATTACAGGTAAGAATTACTTCAGTAAAAAATAAGAAAAGCCAGGAGAGAGAGAAGATGGCGGAAGAGTAAGACGCGGAGATTACCTTCCTCCCCACAGACACACCAGAAATACATCTACACGTGGAACAACTCCTACAGAAAACCTACTGAACGCTGGCAGAAGACCTCAGACCTCCCAAAAGGCAAGAAACTCCACACTCACCTGGGTAGGGCAAACAAAAAAACCCTAAAAACAGAGACAGAGGGATAGGGACGGGACCGGCACCAGTGGGAGGGAGCTGTGAAGCAGGAAAGGTTTCCACACACTGAGAAGCCCCTTCGCGGGCGGAGACTGTGGGCGGCGGATGGGGGAAGCTTTGGAGTCGCGGAGGAGAGCACAGCCGCAGGGGCGCGGAGGGCAAAGCGGGGAGATTCCCGCACGGAGGATCGGCGCCGACCGGCACTCACCAGCCCGAGAGGCTTGTCTTCTCCCCCGCCGGGGGTGGGGGGGGTGGGGCGGGACTGGGAGCTGAGGCTCGGGCTTCGGTCGCAGCGCAGGGAGAGGACTGGGGTTGGCGGCGTGAACACTGCGCAGGGGGTTAGTGCGCCACGGCTAGCCGGCAGGGAGTCCGGGAAAAACTCTGGACCTGCCGAAGAGGCAAGAGACTTTTTCTTCCCTCTTTGTTTCCTGGTGCTCGAGGAGAGGGGATTAAGAACGCTGCTTAAAGGAGCTCCAGAGACGGGCGCGAGCCGCGGCTAACAGCACGGAACCCAGAGACGGGCCTGAGACACTAAGGCTGTTGCTGCCGCCACCAAGAAGCCTGTGTGCGAGCACAGGTCACTCTCCACACCTCCCCTCCCGGAGCCTGTGCAGCCAGTCAACGCCAGGGTCCCGTTATCCAGGGACAACTTCTCTGGGAGAACGAATAGCGCGCCTCAGGGTGGTGCAAGGTCCCGCTGGCCTCTGCCGCCGCCGCCGGCTCGCCCTGCACTCCGTGCCCCTCCCTCCCCTCGGCCTGAGTGAGCCACAGCCCCCGAGTCAGCGGCTCCTTTAACCCCGTCCTGTCTGAACGAAGAACAGACGCCCTCCGGCGACCTACACGCAGAGGCGGGGCCAGATCCAAAGCTGAGCGCCGGGAGCTGTGCGAACAAAGAAGAGAAAGGGAAATCTCTCCCAACAGCCTCAGGAGCAGCGGATTAAATCCCCACAATCAACTTGATGTACC
>RJWK010023795.1:0-28834 GCA_004363435.1 Platanista minor | reverse complement strand
GGTTTTCTCAGGGTATATGCCCACTAGTGGGATTGCTGGGTCATATGGTAGTTCTATTTGTAGTTTTTAAGGGAACCTCCATACTGTTTTCCATAGTGGCTGTACCAATTCACATTCCCACCAGCAGTGCAAGAGTGTTCCCTTTTCTCCACAGCCTCTCCAGCATTTATTGTTTCTAGATTTTTTGATGATGGCCATTCTGACCGGTGTGAGATGATACCTCATTGTAATTTTGATTTGCATTTCTCTAATCAATAATGATGTTGAGCATTCTTTCATGTGTTTGTTGGCAGTCTGTATATCTTCTTTGGAGAAATGTCTATTTAGGTCTTCTGCCCATTTTTGGATTGAGTTTTTTTTTCTTGTTGTTATTGAGCTGCATGAGGTGCTTGTAAATTTTGGAGATTAATCCTTGGTCAGTTGCTTCATTTGCAAATATTTTCTCCCATTCTTAGGGTTGTCTTTGGTCTTGTTTATGGTTTCCTTTGCCATGCAAAAGCTTTAAAGTTTCATTAGGTCCCATTCGTTTATTTATTTTTTATTTCCATTTCTCTAGGAGATGGGTCAAAAAGAATCTTGCTGCGATTTATGTCATAGAGAGTTCTGCCTATGTTTTCCTCTACAAGTTTGATAGTTTCTGACATTACATTTAGGTCTTTCATCCATTTTGAGCTTATTTTTGTGTATGGTGTTAGGGAGTGTTCTAGTATCATGCTTTTACATGTACCTGTCCAGTTTTCCCAGCACCACTTATTGAAGAGGCTGTCCTTTCTCCACTGTACATTCCTGCCTCCTTTATCAAAGATAAGGTGAACATATGTGTGTGGGTTTATCTCTGGGCTTTCTATCCTGTTCCATTGATCTGTATTTCTGATTTTGTGCCAGTACCATACTGTCTTGATTACTGTAACTTTGTAGTACAGTCTGAAGTCAGGGAGCCTGATTCCTCCAGCTCTGTTTTTCGTTCTCAAGATTGCTTTGTCTATTTGGGGTCTTTTGTGCTTCAATACAAATTGTGAAATTTTTTGTTCTAGTTCTGTGAAAAATGCCAGTGGTAGTTTGATAGGGATTGCATTGAATCTGTAGATTGCTTTGAGTAGTAGAGTCATTTTCACAATGTTGATTCTTCCAATCCAAGAACATGGTATATCTCTCCATCTATTAGTATCATCTTTAATTTCTTTCATCAGTGTCTTAAAATTCTCTGCATAGAGTTCTTTTGTCTCCTTAGGTAGGTTTACTCCTAGATATTTTATTCTTTTTGTTGCAATGGTAAATGGGAGTGTTTTTTTTATTTCACTTTCAGATTTTTCATCATTAGTGTATAGGAATGCCAGAGATTTGTGTGCATTAATTTTGTATCCTGTTACTTTACCAAATTCATTGATTTAGTCTAGTAGTTTTCTGGTAGCATCTTTAGGATTCTCTATATATAGTATAATGTCATCTGCAAACAGTGACAGCTTTACTTCTTCTTTTCCGATTTGGATTCCTTTTATTTCCTTTTCTTCCCTGATTGCTGTGGTTAAAACTTCCAAGACTATGTTGAATAATAGTGGTGAGAGTGGGCAACCTTGTCTTTTTCCTGATCTTAGTGGAAATGCTTTCAGTTTTTCACCATTGAGGACGATGTTGGCTGTGGGTTTGTCATATATGGCCTTTATTATGGTGAGGAAAGTTCCCTCTATGCCTACTTTCGCCAGGGTTTTTATCATAAATGGGTGTTGAATTTTGTTAAAAGCTTTCTCTGCATCTATTGAGATGATCATATGGTTTTTCTCCTTCAGTTTGTTAATATTGTCTATCATGTCAGTTGATTTGCTTATATTGAAGAATCCTTGCATTCCTGGAATAAACCCCACTTGATCATGGTGTATGATCCTTTTAATGTGCTGTTGGATTCTGTTTGCTAGTATTTTATTGAGGAGTTTTGCATCTATGTTCACCAGTGATACTGGCCTGTAGTTTTCTTTCTTTGTGACATCCTTGTCTGGTTTTCATATCAGGGTGATGATGGCCCTGTAGAGTGAATTTGGGAGTGTTCCTCCTTCTGCCATATTTTGGAAGAGTTTGAGAAGGATAGGTGTTAAAACTTCTCTAAATGTTTGCTAAAATTCACCTGTGAAGCCATGTGGTCCTGGGCTTTTGTTTGTTGGAAGATTTTTAATCACAGTTTCAATTTCAATGCTTGTGATTGGTCTGTTCATATTTTCTATTTCTTCCTGATTCAGACTTAGCAGGTTGTGCATTTCTAAGAATTTGTCCCTTTCTTCCAGGTTGTCCATTTTATTGGCATAGAGTTGCCTGTAGTAATCTCTCACGATCCTTTGTATTTCTGCAGTGTCAGTTATTACCTCTTCTTTTTCATTTCTAATTCTATTGATTTTAGTCTTCTCCCTTTTTTTCTTCATGAGTCTGGCTAATGGTTTATCAATTTTGTTTATCTTCTCAAAGAACCAGCTTTTACTTTTATTGATCTTTGCTATCATTTCCTTCATTTATTTTTCATTTATTTCTGATCTGATCTTATTATTTATTTATTTATTTATTTATTTATTTATTTATTTATTTTGCGTTACTTGGGCCTCTCACTGTTGTGGCCTCTCACGTTGTGGAGCACAGGCTCCGGACGCGCAGGCTCAGCAGCCATGGCTCACGGGCCCAGCTGCTCTGCAGCATGCGGGATCTTCCCTGACCAGGGCACGAACCCATGTCCCCTGCATCGGCAGGTGGACTCTCAAACACTGTGCCACGAGGGAAGCCCTCTGATCTGATCTTTATGATTTCTTTCCTTCTGCTAACTTTGGGGTTTTTTTGTTCTTCTTTCTCTAATTGTTTTAGGTGCAAGGTTAGGTTGCTTATTCGAGATGTTTCCTTTTTCTTAAGGTAGGATTGTATTGCTATAAACTTCCCTCTTAAAACTGCTTTTGCTCTATCCCATAGGATTTGGGTCGTCGTGTCTGCATTGCATTTGTTTCCAGGTATTTTTTGATTTCCTCTTTGATTTCTTCAGTGATCACTTCGTTATTAAGTAGTGTATTGTTTAGCCTCCATGTGTTTGTATTTTTTACAGATCTTTTCCTGTAATTGATATCTAGTCTCATAGTGTTGTGGTCAGAAAAGATACTTGATACAATTTCAATTTTATTAAATTTACCAAGGCTTGATTTGTGACCCACGATATGATCTACCCTGGAGAATGTTCCATGAGCACTTGAGAAAAATGTGTATTCTCTTGTTTTTGGATGGAATGTCCTATAAATATCAATTAAGTCCATCTTGTTTAATGTATCATTTAAAGCTTGTGTTTCCTTATTTAGTTTCATTGTGGATGATCTGTCTATTGGTGAAAGTGGGGTGTTAAAGTCCCCTAATATGAATGTGTTACTGTCTATTTCCTCTTTTATGGCTGTTAGTATTTGCCTTATGTATTGAGGTGCTCTTGTGTTGGGTGTATAAATATTTACAATTGTTATATCCTCTTCTTGGATTGACCCCTTGATCATTATGTAGTGTCCTTCTTTGTCTCTTGTAATAGTCTTTATCTTAAAGTCTATTTTGTCTGATAGGAGAATTGCTACCCCAGGTTTCTTTTGGTTTCCATTTTCATGGAATATCTTTTTCCATCCCCTTACTTTCAGTCTGTATGTGTCTCTAGGTCTGAAGTGGGTCTCTTGTACACAGCATATATATGTGTTTTGTTTTTGTATCCATTCATCCAGTCTGTGTCTTTTGGTGGGAGCATTTAATCTGTTTACATTTAAGGTGATTATAGATATGTATGTTTCTATTCCTATTTTCTAAATTGTTTTGGGTTTGTTATTATAGGTCTTTTCCTTCTCTTGTGTTTCTTGCCTAGAGAAGTTCCTTTAGCATTTGTTGTAAAGCTGGTTTGGTGGTACTGAACTCTCTCAGCTTTTGCTTGTCTGTAAAGCTTTTAATTTCTCCATCAAATCTGAATGAGATCCTTGCTGGGTAGAGTAACCTTCGCTGCAGGTTTTTCTCCTTCATCACTTTAAATATGTCCTGCCCATCCCTTCTGGCTTGAAGAGTTTCTGCTGAAAGATCAGATGTTAACATTATGGGGATTCCCTTGTGTGTTATTTGCTGTTTTTCCCTTGCTGCTTTTAATGTGTTTTCTTTGTATTTAATTTTTGATAGTTTGATTAATATGTGTCTTGGCATGTTTCTCCTTGGATTTATCCTGTATGGGACTCTCTGTGCTTCCTGGACTTGATTAACTATTTCCTTTCCCATATTAGGGAAGTTTTCAACTATAATCTCTTCAAATATTTTCTCAGTCCCTTTCTTTTTCTCTTCTTCTTCTGGAATCCCTATAATTCGAATGTTGGTGCGTTTAATATTGTCCCAGAGGTCTCTGAGACTGTCCTCAGTTCTTTTCATTCTTTTTTCTTTATTCTGCTCTGCAGTAGTTATTTCCACTATTTTATCTTCCAGGTCACTTATCTGTTCTTCTGCCTCAGTTATTCTGCCATTGATCCTATCTAGAGTATTTTTAATTTCATTTATTGTGCTGTTCATTGTTGCTTTTTTCATCTTTAGTTCTTCTAGGTCCTTGTTAATTCTATTTCCAAGGTTTTGGATCATCTTTACTATCATTATTCTGAATTCTTTTTCAGATAGACTGCCTATTCTTCATTTGTTAGGTCTGGTGGGTTTTTGTCTTGCTCCTTCATCTGCTGTGTGTTTTTCTCTCTTCTCATTTTGCTTATCTTACTGTGTTTGGGGTCTCCTTTTTGCAGGCTGCAGGTTTGTAGTTCCCGTTGTTTTTGATTTCTATCCCCAGTGGCTAAAGTTGGTTCAGTGGGTTGTGTAGGCTTCCTGGTGGAGGGGACTAGTGCCTGTGTTCTGATGGATGAGGCTGGATCTTGTCTTTCTAGTGGGCAGTTCCACATCTGGTGGTTTGTTTTGGGAAGTCTGTGGACTTATTATGATTTTAGGCAGCCTCTCTGCTAATGGGTCGGGTTGTGTTCCTCTCTTGCTAGTTGTTTGGCATAGGGTGTCCAGCAGTGTACCTTGCTGGTCATTGAGTGAAGCTGGGTGCTGGTGTTGACATGGAGATCTATGGGAAATTTTCACCATTTGATATTATGTGGAGTTGGGAGGTCTCTTGTGGACCAGTGTCCTGAATTTGGCTCTCCCACCTCAGAGGCACTGCACTGACTCCTGGCTGCAGCACCAAGAGCCTTCCATCCACACAGCTCAGAGTAAAAGGGAGAAAAATTATAAAGAAAGATAGAAAGAAAGAAAGGAAGAATGAAAGAGAGAGAGAAGGAAAGAAAGAAAGAAAGAAAGAAAGAAAGAAAGAAAGAGCGGGAGGGAGGGAGAGAGGGAGGAAGGAAGTAAGGAAGAAAGGAAGGAGGGAAGGAACAAAGAAAGTGGATAAAATAGAATAATGTAAAATAAAATAAAATAAAATAAAATAAAAAAATAATTATTAAGATAGAAAATTTTTTTAAAAGTTAAAAAGAAAGAAAAAACAATGGACAGATAGAACCCTAGGATAAATCCTGAAAGCAAAGCTATACAGACAAAAGCTCACACAGAAGAATACACATACACAATCATAAAAAGAGGAAAAGGGGGAAAAAATAACTTGCTCTCAGAGACCACCTCCTCAATTTGGGATGATTTGTTGTCTATTCATGTATTCCACAGATGTAGGGTACATCAAGTTGATTTTGGGGATTTAATCTGCTGCTCTTGAGGCTGCTGGGAGAGATTTCCCTTTCTCTTCTTTGTTTGCACAGATGCCGGGGCTCAGCTTGGATTTGGCCCCGCCTCTACCTGTAGGTCGCTGCAGGGCATCTGTTCTTCGCTTAGACAGGACGGGGTTAAAGGATCAGTTGACTGAGGGGCTCTGGCTCACTCAGGCTGGAGGGAGGGAGGGACACGGAGAGTGGGGTGAGCCTGCAGCGGCAGAGGCCAGCAGGACGTTGCACCAGCCTGAGGCGCACCGTGCATTCTTCCGGGGAAGTTGTCCCTGGTTCACGGGGCCCTGTCGTTGGCGGGCTGCACAGGCTCCAGGTGGTGTGGAGAGTGACCTGTGCTCGCACACAGGCTTCTTGGTGGCGGCAGCAGCAGCTTTAGCATCTCAGGCGCGTCTCTGGCATCCATGCTGTTAGACACGGCTCAGGCCCGTCTCTGGAGCTCCTTTAAGCAGCGCTCTTAATTCCCTCTCCTCGTGCACCAGGAAACAAAGAGGGAAGAAAAAGTCTTTTGCCTCTTAGGCAGGTCCAGGCTTTTCCTGGACTCCCTCCCATCTAGCCGTGGTGCACTAACCCCCTGCCAGCTGTGTTCATGCCCCAGTCCTCTCCCTGCGCTCCGACTGAAGCCCGAGCCTCAGCTCCCAGCCCCGCCTGCCCCGGCGGGTAAGCAGACAAGTCTCTCGGGCAGGTTAGTGCCTGTTGGCAACGATCCTCTTTGTGGGAATCTCTCCGCTTTGCCCTCCGTTCCCCTGTTGCTGTGCTCTCTTCCATGGCTCTGAATCTTCCCCCCTCCTCCACCCGCCTTCTCCACCCGCGAAGGGGCTTCCTAGTGTGTGGAAACCTTTCCTCCTTCACAGCTCCCTCCCTGAGGGTCACGTCCCGTCCCTATCCTTCTGTCTCTGTTTTTTCTTTTTTCGTTAGCCCTACCCAGGTATGTGGGGAGTTTCTTGCCTTTTGGGAGGTCTGAGGTCTTCTGCCAGCGTTCAGTAGGTGTTCTGTAGGAGTTGTTCCACGTGTAGATGTATTTCTGGTGTATCTGTGGGGAGGAAGGTAATCTCAGCGTGTTACTCTTCCGCCGTCTTCTCTCTATCCCGGAAGCTCCTTTTAATAGTGGTCTGAGGTTAGCAGACATTTTCCCTGAAGAATTTCTCCAGTGAAAACCTAATTCTTATGAGCTTCTATGGATATAGGCCAACTCTGCTTTGAAAAATAACTTCTCTAATATTAAGGTTAGACCTCATCTTACTTTACTGATGGATATGACAAAAATAGTTTCTCAGTCAAATTGAGACAAGTAAAAGTGAAGGGCACACTGTTAATAAACACACAGGAATCTCAGTCACAAACCAATATTGTCTCAGGGCATATATGGTCACCACACCTATAGAAATTCTTTAATTATTCTTGGTTCTATTACTACTTAAATCAAAACTTTTATTTGCTTGTTTTCCTGTCTAGAGTCTAGACAGAATAACAGATTGAGAGTTTCTCAAGAAAAGAAACTTTTTATTTATTTATTTATTTATTTATTTATTTATTATTTATTTGTGTGTGTTACACAGGCCTCTCACTGTTGTGGCCTCTCCTGTTGCGGAGCACAGGCTCCGGACGCGCAGGTTCAGTGGCCATGTCTCACGGGCCTAGCTGCTCCGCGGCATGTGGGACCTTCCCGGACCGGGCACGAACCCGTGTCCCCTGCATTAGCAGGCGGACTCTCAACCACTGCGCCACCTGGGAAGCCCTATTTATTTTATTTTGAAGAAATAGCAGAATATTCTGTTTTCTTTATTCCACATACATTGATGTGACAGGAATATAGGAAAAATAATTGTTTATGAGTCTTTCCTTTTCCTTTTTACTCCCATGCCATCCTCTTCCCAGTTTGTGCAGGTTTCTAAGGAGGAAGAATATCTTGCAGCTTGGTCAGTTAAAAGTCTTTGTTGTGCCTATAAGACCCTGAATGAAAATCATGGATATTATTTACTCTCTTTATTTTATAGTTTTTAGAGAGGGCATGGGGAGATTTGGAATCAGGCAGTTGCTATTGTTCTGCTGAGAGTGGTTACTAATGATGTCTTTTCTCACACAGATATGACCCCTGGTTATTACTGCAGAACCATACATTGGGCATGAACCTGTGAACTCCTTCTTTAACTCTCCCAAAATAACAATTTTCAAGAGTGTAAGCCCTCATGTTAGTCATATCCTTTCAATTTTGCAGCTTGCAAGAATAAACCATGAATATAGTTCACAAATTTTTTTTCTAGTACAGCATCAACAATAACAATGGTTTCCTTCAAGTATCAGAGACTTCTAGCAGATATATACTCATTTAGCTATTCTCTACATGTTTATTACTACTATATTCATTTTATTACACCTGCCACTCCCTCCCATCAGCACCTCTTCTTGTATTCTCATGGGTCTGATTTTCGGTTTCACATATAAAATCATGTTTTTTTGCAATGTGTCAATGAGAATTCTATATCCACTTCATTCTTTTCCCTCTCCTTCATAAGTCATTATATTACTGTGTGAGTTCTATTCTTCTTACATTTCTTATGTATGAACTTTAATCACATATTTTAATTTCTACTTTTCTACTTTTCCATGATTTTGTTGCTTATTCCCCTACTTTATTTTTTATTTCAGTTCTAATTTTAACTATCTTTCATTCTCTTTTTTCTTCCAGTTTTATTGAGATAAAATTGACACACAGCACTGTATAAGTTTGAGGTGTACAGCATAGTGAGTAGACTGACATACCTCAAGAGATGATTATAACAGTAAGTTTAGTGAGCATCCATTATCTCATATAGATATAAAATTAAAGAAATAAAAAAACAATTTTTGATGAGAATTCTTAGGATTTGCTCTCTTAACAATTTTGATATATAGCATACAGCAGTGTTAATTATATTTATCATGTTGTATATTACATCCCTAGTACTTATTTATCTTATAATTGGAAGTTTGTACCTTTTGACTACCTTCATCCAATTCTCACTCTCCTCACCTCCTGACTCTGATAATCACAAATCTGATTGCTTTTTCTATGAGTTTGTTTGTTTTTGAAGTGTAATTGACCTATGATGCTGTGTTACCTGTTAGACAGCATAGTGATTCCATGTTTCTGTACATTGCAAAATGATCCCCAAAGTAAGTGTGGTTATAATATGTCACCATACAAAGAAATTGCGTAGTTATTGACTATATCCCCCATACTTTACAATTCATACCATGACTCATCTATTTTGCATCTGGAAGTTAGTACCTCTTAACCTCCCTCACCGATTTCTTTCCTCTCCCATCCCCATCCCCTCTGGCAACCACATATTTGTTCTCTGTATCTATAACTCTTTCTGTTTAGTTATATTTATTCAGTTATTTTGATTTTTATATTCCACATATAGGTGAGATCATACAGTATTTGTCTTTCTCTGTTTGACTTATTTCACTTAGAATATCCTCTAGGTTCATCCATGTTGTCACAAATAGGAAGATTTCATTATTTTTTATATGGCTGAGTAATATTCCATTACATACATATACAACATCTTTAACCATTCACCTATTAATGGGCACTTGAGTTGTTTCCATATCTTGGTAATTGAAAATAATGTTGCAATTAACATAAGCATGCATATATCTTTCTAATTAGTGTTTTTGTTTTCTTTGGAAAAATAACCATGAGTGGAATTGCTGGATAATATTGTAGTTCTACTTTTAGTTTTTAAAGGAAACTCCATACAGTTTTCCCTGTAGCTGAACAAATATACATTCTCTCCAACAGTGCATGAAGGTTCCCTTTTCTCCACATCTTCACCAACGCCTGTTATTTATTGTCTTTCTGATAATAGCCATTCAGTCAGATGTGAGATTATATCTCATTATGGTTTTGATTTGCATTTTCCTGATGATTAATGATGCTGAGGATCTTTCTATATGCCTGTTGGTCATCAGTATGTCTTCTTAACAAAAATGTCTATTCAGATCATCTGCTCATTTTTAAATTGGTTGTTTGTTTTTAAATTTTGAGTTAAGTTTCTATATTTTGGATATTAACCCCTCATCAGCTATATTGTTTGCAAATGTCTTCTCCCACTCAGTAGGTGGCCTTTTCATTTTGTTGATAGTTTCCTTCACTGTGCAAAAGATTTTTAGTTTGATGTAGTCCCATTTATTTATTTTAGCTTGCCTGAAGAGCCATATTCCTCCCCAAATATTACAAAGACCAATGTCAAAAGGCTTGCTGCCTATGTTTTATTCTAGAAGTTTATGGTTTCAGGTCTTATGTTTAAGTCTTTAATCCTTTTTGAATTTATTTTTGTACATAGTATGAGAAACAAGTCCTGTTTGACTCTTTGCATGTAGCAGTTTTCCCAACACCATTTATTGAAGGTCTTATGTTTTCCCAATTATATATTCTTGCATCATTTGTCATAGATTAATTGCCCATATAACTGTGGGTTCATTTCTGGGCATTCTGTTCTGTTCTATACATCTATGTGTCTGTTTTTGTGCCAGTACCATACTGTTTTGATGACTGTAGATTTGTAGTATTGTTTGAAATCAAGGAGTGTGATACCTCCAACTTTGTTCTTCTTTCTCAAGATTCTTTTGGTTATACAGTGTCTTTTGTGTTTCCATAGAAAATTTAAATTATTCTAGTTCTGTGAAAAATGCCATGGATAGGAATTATACTGAATCTGTAGATTGCCTTGGGTATTATGTCATTTTAATAATGTTAATTCTTCCAATCCATGAGCAATGTATATCTTTCCTTTTGTTTATGTTGTCTTCAATTTTGTTCATCAGTACCTTGTAGTTCTCTGAGTACAGGTCTTTTATCTGCTTAGAAAGATTTTTCTTAGGTATTTTATTCTTTGTGATGTGATTGTAAATGGGATTATATTCTTCTTTTTTTTTTTCGTGGTACGTGGACCTCTCACCATTGTGGCCTCTCCTGTTGTGGAGCACAGGCTCTGGACGCGCAGGCTCAGCGGCCATGGCTCACGGGTTTAGCCACTCCGTGGCATGTGGGATCTTCCCGGACCAGGGCACGAACCCATGTCCCCTGCATCGGCAGGCAGACTCTCAACCACTGCACCACCAGGGAAGCCCGGGATTATATTCTTAATTTCACTTTCTGATAGTTCAATGTTGCTGTATAGAAATGCAGCAGATTTCTGTATATTAATTTTGTATTCTGCAGTTTTACCAAATCATTGATGACCTGTAGTAATTTTTTGGTGATATCTTGAGTTTTTTCTTTGTATAGTATCATGTCATATGCAAACAGTGATAGTTTTAATTCTTCCTTTCCAATTTTAATTGCTTTTATTTCTTTTTCTTGTCTGATTGCTGTGGCTAGGACTTCCAATACTATTTTGGATAAAACTGGTGAGAGTGGTCATCCTTGTCTTTTTCTGATCTTAAGGGAAATGCTTTCACATTTTCACCATGGAATATGATATTACCTGTAGGCTTATCATATGTGACTTTTATTATGTTGAGGTTTGCTCTCTCTATACCCACTTTGTTGAGAGTTTTTAATCATAAATTGGTGTTGAATTTTGTCAAAAGTTTTACTGCATCTATTATGATGATCATAAGATTTTTATTCTTCAGTTTTTTTAATGTGGTGTATCACATTGATTGAATTGCAGATATTGACCAATCTTTCCATCTCTGGGATAAATCTCACATGATCATGGTGGATGATCCTTTTAATGTATTGTTGAATTCCAGTTGCTAATATTTCGTTCAAGATTTTTGCATTTATGTTCATCAGTGATATTGACCTGAAACTTTATTTTATTTTTTTTCCCATACCTTTGTTGGTTTTAGTATCAGGGTGATGCTGGCCTTACAGAATGAGTTTGGAAGTGTTCCTTCCTCTGCAATATTTTGGAATGGTTTGAAAAGGATAGGTGTTAACTTTCTCTAAACCTTTGATAGAATTTACTTCTGAAGCCATCTGGTCCTGCACTTTTGTTTGTTAGGAGCTTTTTTTTTTTCTTCTTTTTTTATTAGTGATTCAATGATTTACTGGTAGTTTGTTAATATTTTCTATTTCTTCCTGGTTCAGTTTTGTGAGATTGTACATTTCTAGGAATTGTCCATTTTATTGGCAAATAATTATTTGTAGTAGTCTCTTATAACCCTTTGTATTTCTGTGGTATCTGTTGTAAATTATCCTTTTTCAATTTTGGCTTTATTGATTTGAGCCTTCTCTCTTATTAAAGGTTGGTCAATTTTGGTTATCTTTTCAAAGTACCACCTCTTAGTTTCTTTGATCTTTTCTATTATTTGTTTAGTCTCTATTTCATTTATTTCTTCTCTGATCTTTAAAATTCCTTTGCTTCTACTAACTTTGGGTATTGTTTACTCTTTTATTTTCTAGTTACTTTAGTTGTAAATTTAAGGTGTTTATTTGAGATTTTTCTTGTTTCCTGAGATTGGCTTGTATCACTATCAACTTCCCTCTTCAAACTGCTTTTGCTGTACCCCATAGATTTGGAGTTTTGTGTTTTTGTTTTCTTTTGTCTCCAGGTATTTTTTTTTTTAATTTCTTCTTTGACTTCTTCAGTAATTCAGTGGTTGTTTGGTATCATGTTGTTTAGCCTCCACATTTGTGTTTTTTGCATATTTTTCCTTGTTGTTTATTTCTAGTCTCATAGCATTATGGCCAGAAAAGATGCTTGATATGATGATTTTAACACTTAAACATTTATTAAGAATTGTTTTGTGTCCTATTCTGAAGAATATTTTATGTGACCTTGAAAAGAATGTGCATTCTGCTGCTTTTGGATGGAATGGTATATATATATATATATATATATATATATATATATATATATATATATTTGATATATACCAACTTGATATTTATCATGTTCATGAGGTCTCATGTGTTGTTTAAGGCCAGTGTTTTCCTTTCTGATTTCTGTCTGGATGATCTGTCCATTGATGTAAGTGTGGTGTTAACGTCCCCACTATTATTGTGTTACTATCAATTTCTCCCTTTAAATCGGTTAATACTTGCTTTATGTATTTAGATACTCCTATGTTGGGTACATGTGTGTTTACAATTGTTAAATTCTTCTTGGATTGATGCCTTTATCATTATTATGCTGTCCTTATTTGTCTCTTGTTACAATATTTTTCTGTATGTGTGGTACGCCGGCCTCTCACTGTTGTGGCCTCTCCCGTTGCAGAGCACAGACTCCGGATGCGCAGGCTCAGTGGCCATGGCTCACGGACCCAGCTGCTCCATGGCATGTGGGATCTTCCCGGAGTGGGGCACGAACCCATGTCCCCTGCATCAGCAGGCAGACTCCCAACCACTGCACCACCAGGGAAGCCCCAATCTTTGTTTTAAAGTCTACTTTGTCTGATATAAGTATTGCTACCCCAGCTTTCTTTTCATATCCATTTGCATGAAATACCTTTTTTTATTCCCTCACTTTTAGTCAGTTTGTGTCTTTAGCTCTGAAGTGAGTCTCTTGTAGGCTGCATATATATTGGTCTTGTTTCAGTGTGCATTCAGCCACTCTATTTCTTTTGATTGGAGCATTAAGTCTATTTACATTTATTTTTATTGTTTTATACATCTTTATTGAGTATAATTGCTTTACAATGTCAGTTAGTTTCTGCTGTAGAACAAAGTGAATCAGGATAGGTATACATATATACTCATATCCCCTCCATCTTGAGCGTCCCATGCACCCTCCCTATCCCACCCCTCTACATTGGCACAAAACACCAAGCTGATCTCCCTGTACTTTGCAGCAGCTTCCCACTAACTATTTCACAGCTTGTAGTGTACATATGCCAATGATACTCTCTCACTGAATCCTAGTCTCCCCTTTCCCCCTGTGTCCTCAAGTCCATTCTCTACATCTGTGCCTTTATTCCTTCCCTGTCACTAAGTCCATCAGTACAATTTTTCTAGATTCCATATATATGTGTTACCATACGGTATTTGTTTTTCTCTTTCTGACTTACTTCACTCTGTATGACAGACTCTAAGTCCATCCACCTCACTACAAGTAATTCAGTTTCATTCCTTTTTATGTCTCAGTAATATTCTATTGTATATATGTGCCACATCTTTTTATCCATTCACCCATTGATGGACATTTAGACTGTTTCCATGTCCTGACTATTGTAAATAGTGCTGAAATGAACATTGGGGCACATGTCTCTTTTTGAATTATGGCTTTCTCAGGGTATATGCCCCATAGTGGGATTGCTGGGTCATATGGTAGTTCTATTTTTAGTTTTTTAAGGAATGTCCATGCTGTTCTTCACAGTGGCTGTATCAATTTACATTCCCATCAACAGTGCAAGAGGGTTCCCTTTTCTCCACACCCTCTCCAACAATTATTGTTTCTAGATTTTTTGATGATCGCTATTCTGACTGGTGTGAGGTGATATCTCACTGTTGTTTTGATTTGAATTTCTCTAAGGATTAGTGATGTTGAACATATTTTCATGTGTTTGTTGCCAATCTGTTTGTCTTCTTTGGAGAAATGTCTATCTAGGTCTTCCACCCATTTTTGGATTGGGTTTTTTTTTTCTTTTTGGATATTGAGCTTCATGAGCTGCTTGTATATTTTGGAGATTAATCCTTTGTCAGTTGCTTCGTTTGCAAATATTTTCTCCCATTCTGAGGGTTGTCTTTTCATCTTCTTTATGATTTCCTTTGTTGTGCAAAAGCTTTTAAGTTTCATTAGGTCCCATTTGTTTATTTTTGTTTTTATTTCCATTACTGTAGGAGGTGGGTCAAAAAGGATTTTGCTGTGATTTATATATATATTTAAATAATTATTGATAGGTATGTTCTTACTACCATTTTGTTAATTGTTTTTGGATTGTTTTTGTGGTTCTTTTTTGTTCCTTTTTTCTTTTTTTGCTCTCTTCACTTGTGATTTGATGACTATTTTTAGTGTAATGTTTGGATTCAGTTCCCTTTTTTTTGTGTGTTTCTATTATAGATTTTTGTTTTGTGGTTATCATGAGATTTATATACAGCAATCTATTGATATATATTTATATACATGATTATTTTAAGTTGCTGATAATTGAAGTCCAAATACCTTTTAAGAATCTTCAGTTTTACTCCCACTTCCCATGATTACTTTTTTGACATCATAATTTATATCTTTATGTTTTATGTATCCCTTAACTACTTATTGTGAATATAGATGATTAAACTACTTTTGTCTTTTGACCTATCAGCTCTTTACATTTTTGATTTACTACCTTTACTCTATACTTGCTTTTACCAATGAGATTTTTGTTTTTGTCATCTTCATATTTCCAGTTTGGGTCTTGTCTTTTTCACTTAGAGAAGTCCCTTTAACAGTTCTCATAAATCTGGTTTGGTAGTGCTGGACTTTTTCAGCTTTTGCCTGTCTGTAAACTTTTAATCTCTCCATCAAATCTGAATGAACACCTTGCCAGTAGAGTATTCTTGGTTGCAGGATTTTCCCTTTCACCACTTTAAATATGTCATGCCATTTCCTTTTGACCTGCAGAGTTTCTGCTGAAAAGTCAGCTGATAGCCTTATGGGCATTCCCTTGTATGTATCTTGTTCCTCTTTCCTTGCTGTTTTTAATATTCACTCTTTATCTATAATTTTTGCCATTTTAATTGCAATGTGTCATTGCGTGGTCCTCTTTGGGTTGATCTTGGTTGGGACTGTGATTCTTGGACCTGGATATCTGTTTCCTTTTCCAGGTTAAGGAAGTTTTCAGCTATTATATCTTCAAATATTTTCTCTTCCCCTTTGTCTCTTCTCCTTCTGAGACCCTTATGATGCAAATGTTAGTACATTTTGTGTTATCCCAGAATTCTCTTAAACTGTCTTTTTTTTTAATTCTTTTTTTGTTGTTGTTCAGTTTGGATGATTTCCACTACTCTGTTTTCCAGCTCACTGATATGATCCTCTGTGTCATCTAATCTACTGTTGATTCCTTCTAGTGTATTTTTCTTTATTTCAGTTATTGTATTCTTCATCTTTACTTGACTGCTCTTTATATTTTCTAACTCTTTGTTAAAAACTTTTAACTTCTTACTCTGTTCAAACAATCTTGTCCAGATTTCTTTTAATATCCTTATGACCATTACTTTGAACACTTTATCAGGTAGATTGCTTACCTCCATTTCACTTCATTCTTCTTCTGTTTTTTTTCTCACTCTTTCATTTGTTGCCTCATTTTGCCTAATTTCCTATTTTTATTTCTATCTATTTTGTCAGTTGGTTATGTTTCCCCACCTTGGAGAAGAGGAATGTTGTAGGGGATGTCCTATGTGTCCCACCAGTACAATCCCCTTTGGTCCCAGTGCTATATGACTTCTATGTGGGCTGTGTGGATTCTTCTGTTGTTGTGGGCTGACTACTGTTGGTGGTCTGGCACCAAGTCTGGTTGGTTGTCAGGCCCTTCCTTGTAGGAAGGCTGTCAGCCTCTAGTGGCCTGCACCAGGTCACAAAGAACCTGGGGGCATACTAGAGCTAGTGCTAGCCCACTGATGGGCAGAACCGGGTTCAGGGGTGGATGGTTATGGGGCTGGATGTTCTGAATCTATTGTTGGCCTGCTGGTGAGTTTGGCTGGTTCTGGACACAGCTGGCTGCAGGGTCTTTAGTATCCTAAAGTTCGTGCTGGCCTGCTGGTGGGTGAGACTGAATCCTGGGGTTGCTCTCTGAGGTGCCCTATGTGTCCCAGAGTTGGTGATTGCCTGCTGGTGGGTGGAGTCAGGTCCCAGCATCTCTGGTTGCAAGGCCCTGGGGCTCCTGGAGCTGGTGTTAGCCCACTGGTGGGTAAAACCTGTTCCTAACATGACTGCCTGTGACATCTGTGGTGTCCTGAAGCTGGTGTTGGCCCAGTGGAGGATGGGGTAAGATCCCAGTGTGACTGCTGAGGGGTCCTTGGTGTCCAAGAATGGGAGTTGGCCTGTGGCTTTGTAAGTCTGGGGCTCAGGGGGTACTGGGGCTGGTGCTGTCCTGCTGGCATATTTGGTGGGTCCTGACATGGCAGCTTGCAGGCTGTAGAGGTCCTGGGCCTGGCGTCTGCTAATGGTGTGCAGTGCTGAGGCCCAGGGGATCCCAGGGCTGGTGTCCATGCACTGACATTACTCACCCAAAGGTTGGTGGAGCAGGGTCTTGGGTTCCTGGAGTTGGTGTTTTGATCTGCTAGTTGGTGGGTCTGTGGTACAAAAGGTACTAGGGCTGGTACCTCCTACTGAGATGTAAGGCTAATCCCAGAGCTTGTGCCTTCCCACTGGTGGGTGGAGCTGGGTCTGGGATCTCTGGCTGCAGGGCTCTGGAGGTCCTTGGGCTTATACAGGTCCACTGGTGTATGGGGTCTGGTCCTGGACCCTCTGGTGGACAGGGCCATGTCCTGGTGTGCCTGTAGGCTCAAGGAATCTTAAGGCAACTGGCCTGCTGGTGGGTGGGGTTGAGTCCTAGCCTTGCTAGTTGCTTGGTCTGAGGTGTCCCAGTACTGGTACAAATGGGCTGGTGGGCAGAGTCAGGGTCCAGGGCTAATAGGGAGTGAAACTGTGCAACTTGGATTGGGACTTGAACCCACAGTCTTTTAATTGAGATTGCACACCTTGTCTTAGGATTTAATGAAGCTCAGGTTTTTGATGTCTCATCACAGAAAGTAGAGAGAAACACACTGCACAGACATGGGCCATCTCAGGAAGTGAGAGACCCCAAAATATGGCATGGTCAGTTTTTATGGGCTGGGTAATTTCATAGGCCACTGAGTGGGAGGATTATTCCAACTATTTCAGAGGAAAAGGCAGGATTTCCAGGAATAGGGCCAACACCCACTTTTTGGCCTTTTATGGTTAACTCTGAACTGTCTTGGCACTGGTGGGTGTGTTACTAAGCTAATGTATTACAGTGAGCATATAATGAGGCTCAAAGTCTACTGGAAGTTGAATCTTCCACCATCTTGGATATAGTTAGTTGTAACCAGTTTTTGTCATGTCCTATGGCTATGTCATTCTTTTAAATGATGTGCTCTGCCCCCTTCCCTCCTGTTTCAGGAGGATTCCAAAATTGCCTTGCCAGGGCTTCCCTGGTGGCGCAGTGGTTGAGAGTCCACCTGCCGATGCAGGGGACGTGGGTTCATGCCCCAGTCCAGGAGGATCCCACATGCCACGGAGCAGCTGGGCCCGTGAGCCATGGCCGCTGAGCCTGCGCATCCGGAGCCTGTGTTCCGCAACGGGAGAGGCCACAACAGTGAGAAGCCCGCGTAGAGCAAAAAAAAAAAAAAAAAAAAAAAAAATCGCCTTGTCAGCACCAGTGTCCTCACGGTAGAACGAGCTCCCCAAAATGGCTGCTGCCAGTGTCTATGTTCCCAGGGTGAGTTCCAGTTGCCTCTTGTATATTCTGGAGACTCTCCAAGATCAGCAGGTGGGTCTGACCCAGGCTCCTTTCAAATTACTGCTTGTCTTGGGTTTTGGAGCATGTGAGATTTTGTGTGTGCCCTTTAAGAGTGGAGTCTCTATTTTCCACAGCCCTCTGGGTCTCCTGAAAGTAAGCCCCACTGGCTTTCAAAGCTATATATCCTGGGCCTTGTCTTCCTGATGCAGGACTCCTTGGCTGAGGTGCCTGATATGGAGCTTGGACTTTTTGCTCCTTGGGGAGAACCTCTCTGCAATTGTAATTATCCTCCTGTTTGTGGGTAGCCCACCCAGGAGTATGGGTCTTGACTATACTGCCTCTATACCCCTCCTACCCATCTTGCTGTGCTTTCTTCCTTATAAAGTTGGTTGTAGAAGATCTTTTCTGCTAGTCTTCTGTTCTTTCTCATGAATAATTGCTCTATAAGTAGTTGTAATTTTGGTGTGCTCATGCCAGTCCTCTCCTTTCATTCTTTTATTTTTCTTTTGCTATGCTTACCATGCAGTCTCCAAGAAAAATGCTTAATATTAACAATCCTGGGTACACCAATGTACTGTTTCTTGGATCTTATGAAAAGTTTATCTATGTCTTATCAGACTGTGTAGGTGGTTCTGGACACAGTAGGAGATCTGAACATATTAAATTGGTGTGAGCTTCCAAACTACCTAAGGGGACAATTTACAATCTTGTTACTGACAGGTCAGATTCAAGCTGCAAGACTACAGATTCTTTTCTTTTCTTTTTTTTTTAATGTTTGTTGCATGTAGTGATTTATATAATTTTCAATTAGTTTATCAGAGATTTTTTTACTTCTTTTTAAAATATGGAAGATTCTCTGTAAAACACAAGTCTACAATACAACAATACACTGTAGCTAAGTAGCTGCTGACCTCTTTTGATAGGGTATATGGTTTGGAGTTTACCTCAGTGCTCAGCATACCCGTTTTAATCATTTACATTTCCTGCTTAGCTCCAATTGGCATACTCTTGCAGTCTATATTGAAGGCTTAGAAACAGCCTGTCTCAGGAGGTAGAGAACGATGTTAAGGTGATAATTGCCCTCAAAGGACACATAGAACCCAAAACTACCCACTGTGGCTCCTTCACCTTGTTCCCTGCCGTGTGGTGATACTTTGTTGAAAAATGATTGACTGAACTTCTCAAAACTCATTGTGATAATTTATAAACCTCTGAAAACTAAGCAGGGCTACTGTGAAATTTGCAATCCTTTTACCCCTAGGGATTTAACAGTTGTAATGGAAGAGGCAGTGTTCTTATTTAGGCACAGTATTCACATAAGAGGCCAGAGCCAAGGGCAAACTCATGGAGTTTATATTGTTTATTCAACTGGCAATTCTTCCACATTTTCATTGCTATTGGATTGACCATTTCCTAAGAGTGGGGCTGAGGTAATGAAGAAATATAGAAGCCATTGTGATTGGTTAAAAATATAAATGGCTTCATATCATGATCTTGATTAATGTCCTTCTTTGAATTCCCATTGCACTTGAGTAATATCTAAACTCCTTTTTAGGAGCTCCCACTGCTCCTCACCCTCCCTTGCTGTAGCTCCTGCATAATCTTATATTACTCTATCCTATTAACTTTGCTTCAGGCACACCTGTAGGTCTCTTTCAGGTTTTGGACATCTGTATTAAAGGCTTAGAAGCAGCTCACTTCAGGAGGTAGAGAACAGGGCCATTTCAAGGTAATAATTTTCCCTGTAAGGACATAGAACTCAGAGTGTCTCCTTCAAGTTCCTTCAGCATATCAGTTTCTTCGTTGCACAGGGGATTGACATTTGTTGTCTGTCTGCTTTTGTCTTAGTTCATCTCTTGTTCTTTTCTCATCTTTTAGGTCTCAGCTTCAATGTGTCATCTTCTAAAAGGTCTTTTTGATTACTTTATTCAAAGTAGGACTACTCATTTCCTATTCATATTTATTTATTTATTTATCTATTTGTTAGCATTTATCACAGTCTGGCATTATCTTTTTGTTTATTTATTTTATTGTCTCTCTCTCTTTACCTCTATGATCACAACAACATTGTATGTTTTCTGACTGATATATTCCTAGTATCAAAGCAGTGTCTGACTCAAAGACAATAGAACAAATAAATGTGCACCATATATTGAATCTCTTTTGCTACTTTGTCACTTCTGTCTCAAGTTTCTGGAAGCAAATTATATTATTGGAACACATTATATTAATCATTTTCACTATTCATATAAACTAAACTGAGAGTGCCAAAGTATTGAAATAGAGCATAATTTACTATAATTAAATACTGATTTAATTTTCTTAAAATATGATCAGCTGTTCCATACACTCCTATTTTTAATACTTCTCCCTCATAATTCCTTTTTAAAAAATATTTATTTGAGTATAGTTGATTTGCAATGTTTTGTTTGTTTCAAGTGTACAGCAAAGTGAATCAGCTATACATATACATATATCTACTCTTTTTTTTTTTTTTAGATTCTTTTCCCACATAGGTCATTACAGAGTATTGAGCAAAGTTCCCTGTGCTATAGAGCAGGTTCTTATTTTATATATAGTGGTTATCTATTTTATATATAGTAGTGTGTATTTATTAGTCCCAATCTCCCAATTTATCCTTACCCCACTTATCCCCTGGTAACCATAAGTTTGTTTTCTACATCTGTGACTCTTCTTCTGTTTTGTAAATAAGTTCATTTGTAACCCTTTTTTTTAGATTCCACATATAAATGATATCATATGATATTTGTGTCTGACTTACTTCACTCAATATGACAATCTCTAAGTCCATCTATGTTGCTGCAAATGGCATTATTTTGTTCTTTTATATGGTTGAGTAATATTCCATTGTATATATGTATCACACCTTCTTTAGCCATTCCTCTGTTGATGGATATTTCAGTTGCTTCCATGTCCTGGCTATTGTAAATAGTGCTGCATTGAACATTGGGGTGCATGTGTCTTTTTGAATTATGGCTTTCCCATAATTCCTTTTGAAGGTGATAGCTTTAAAAACTTGAGGGTAAACTTTGGGGAGCAGATTGTGTCAAGGCAATTTAATTTGAAGCATATTTGAGAAGTATAATTATTGTCAGTCACTGAGCAACACGATTATCAAATAAATTTTAATCCATAACTAAAATTATTTTGTCAGTGGACTCTGAGATCATAATATCCAGTGCTTTATTCCCCTGATTTCACTGGCATTTTTAATTTTATAATTCTAAAATATTAAACTTATTTTAAAAAAATAATCTATTTGACTTTCAGAGAATATAACAGTTCTTGGAACTTTCACCTTTACATTTCTCTCAGAAATTAATTTTAAACTATTCAAGCACCTCTGTAGGTGTAGGAATATGGACATATTCCATATTTAAGTGTAGATCATAGTCCAAGGCAAGAGAAACTTAGGAATCTATGCCAGTTGCACATCCACTCAGTAATGAGTCAGCTATTGCTGCTTCTAAAATAACCTCAGATCCCCAAATTGTAGTGTGAGATTTGCTGCCCTAAGGCCTTATAACCCAATATCCACAGTCAGTCAGGCCCTTTCTTGGCTATGTTTCCAGCTTTTTGACCCTTCATCAATTCCCTTCCCCATCATTGTCCTATATCTTGGTTTTTGCTCCATCTTATATCAAGCTTATTCTATCCCCATTGACATGCAGCCATGTAGATAAAAAAGCTAGCTTGGTTTTCTACCTTGGTCCACTTTTATTGTATTTCACATGTTTTTAATCACTATATTATGCTTTGAATTTCTCTTACAAATAACCCCAGATGAAAAATACTAGGTATTGTTACATTTATATGATTTACTCTTTCTGAGTCTCATTTAGAGCACTGAAGTTTTCAATCATCCTTATTTTGATTTTGATTCTCTTAGTGAGTTATTCTGTAGTCATCTAACCTCTTAGTGCCTTACCCTTTTTTCTAATTTTCTTAGGTTCCAAGAAATGTCATTACTGTCCTTATTTATACTCACAGCACTGTCCAAGTTCTGTAGGGAATCTGATCTAAAATCAGACCAAATACTAGTAGTTCATTACCTTTGATATCTAGTTTTACCAAATCTCTATTCCCTGTGATAATGCTAACCATCAAGCTGAGAGGATTATTTCTATGATTAGAGCATCATGGTTTCTTACATCTAAATTCTTCACTAAAGAGAATATTATATATTTGCTGGAGGAAAAAATAATGTACAACAATTTTTTTGTGGCAGAAATTAACCATTACATATTCTAAGAGTGCTCTCACGTTAGTTCTCTCCAGGAGAAATAGAATAATAAGCTGCATAGCAAGAATCAGATGTGACAATTTATATTTAGATTAATAAAATAATAATATCTTTGCTATATACAGGATGGTATTTTACATAGATTTTTATTTTCAAGACCAAATAGATAATACAACAATTGAGACAGTTAAAAACAAGAATATACTATATGGTTTATTTACTCCACAAATATGATCATGTACCTTAGCATGTTTTTGTTTTTTTTAAAATAAACCAATGATTTTTTGTTCAATTAAGAATTTGGAAGGGTATTATTAATTGAATTAAGAATTGACCATATCAAGTCAAAGTAAAAAGTATTTCTTGTACCCCTGATATGTGCCTAGTTCTATATTATGTACTATAAAGGAAATCATGACCTTTGTTTCTGCAAATTTTAGAATTTTGACAAGGAAACAGAGAGAGAAATCCAATATATATGTCATGAAGTTCTAGTTTTTATAGCGTAAAAGCTGAGAGAGTAAAAAATCTGCATGTTGGAATCTTAAGGGAACACTATTTGAAGGGTGTGCAATTTTGAACTGCCCATAGAAGGAGTGTAAGAATTAAATTCATGGCTGACTGAGGAAGGAAGAGGAAAGGACAGAGTAACGAAGAGGTTAATTTCTATCAAGGGTGGTAATCTTTCCCCTGGGACAGTAAATTGGTGTCTAACCCTTAAATTTCACTGCATGAACTCTTCACAATATATACAATGTTTTCTTTAAAACTGCAAGAATTTCAGATTTCTTATTGTTCATAGAAAGTTGGTTTGATGAGGTGGTTTACACTAAATGAAATAGAACAAGTTCAGTGTTGTTCAATTTTGTCACATGTGTTTAGATACAAGCATAGCTCAGGAAGTTATTTAGATTTTATTTCAATAGTAGGAAGTTAACTGGTAAAGCCACTTTGTGATTCAGGTAGAAAGACAAAATATTCTTGGCCAGATAATAAAATATGATTGTTTTGGGTACTGGAACTTAAAATATATCTTTATGTTGGAGAAAAATGGCAAAAAAATTTGGTGAAATACGTCACAGGCAAGACTTAACATATGAAGTTGATGTTATCTGCATATAGCAGGCATCAGATTTCAAGTAGCTGCAAAGAGGAGGGGATTTTTCATATTGAATGGAAATATTAGGGATTCAGTGACTTCTGGGCAGTCAGGAAAAATAATTTCAGACTCTACTCAACTTGGAATTTGTTCTCTTTTTACCAAAATTCAGGAGCTATAGATACTTTTCAGTGCTAAAGTACAGATAAGATATAAATGAAAAAATAAGTCAAAGAGGATGCTGCTAGAGAGTAACAGAGACATAGAAACAGAGAAACTGAGAAAGAATAAGGCCAAGGGAAAGACAGAGACTGGATAATGAATAGAATTTGGGTTATCAAACCCTTTCTTTAACAAGGTGCTCAGTGTTATAAACTGCATTGTGTCCCCCCCTCCACACGCCCCTCCCCCAGCCAATTCTTATTTTGAACCCTTAACTCTCAGTGTGGCTGTATTTGGAGACAGGGCCTTTAAGGAGGTATTTAAGGTTAAATGAGGTCATAGTGTGGGTCCCTAATCCAATAGGACTGGTGTCTTTACAAGAAGAGGAAGAGACACCAGATATCTCTCTCTGTCAATACAAGCACAAAAGAAAGACCATGTAAGGCCACACTGGTCATCTTCTAGACAAAAAGAGAGGTCTGAACAGAACCAACCCTGCTAACACCTTAATCTTGGACTTTCAGCCTCCAGAACTATGTGAAAATAAATGTCTGTTGTTTAAGCCACCCAGCCTGTGGTATTTTGTTTGTTTGTTTTCCTCTCACCGTTGCAGCCTCTCCCGTTGTGGAGCACAGGCTCCGGACTTGCAGGCTCAGCAGCCATGGCTCACGGGCCCAGCTGCTCCACGGCACGTGGGACTTTCCTGGACCGGGGCACGAACCCGTGTCCCCTGCATCTGCAGGCGGACTCTCAACCACTGCGCCACCAGGGAAGCCCCAGCCTCTGGTATTTTGTTATGGCAGCCCTAGCTGACTAATACTCTCAGTATGCCGATAAAGAAATAGTGTGCTTGGCAGAACTAGTAGCAGAGTACATAATGGGAAACAATACTCATGAGAGGAACAAAAGGGGCCAAACATTACTTAGGAAGAGAGGATGGGTGCATAGCCTGGAGATAGGCAGTTGCACCCCTTTTCTGTACCCTATATTTTACTCATCAGGCATACCTCAGATTTTCAACCTGGAAAGCAAAGCCCAGAAGGAACTGGGAGGTGCCTCCCCATTACATTTATACACTTGTTTATGTCTGGTTGAAGAGCATGAAATTCAAATACAAAACATCACCATCTGCCCCTCTCCTAACAACAAAACCCTAAACAAAAAACTCTATGTGAACATGCACACATGACTATGAATTCTAGGTTCCCTGGGTCTACCCTGTTTGAGTCAAGAGGCTGAAAAACACAGAGAACATAGTATTAACCTGAGATATGGATAGCATCAGCGTCCAGCTGTGAGTGGGTTGGGGAGTGGGTGGGCACCAACATTGCGGCCAGCAGCCAGGCTTCCTAACTCCCAAATATTGATATACCTACAAAACTCTCATTTGTTTTCCTTAATGTGATACTATCATTGTATTAGACAGGTCCATATGACAAGGCCTTAGAAGAATTTTGAAATTTAAAACATGTTTAGTAAAAAGTTACTCCAATGTATATTAAGTTATTCTGATCTTGCTCTGTCTGTTATACACACTTAATCCAGTTACTCAATGTAATGCTTATAAGTCCCTTTCAGAAACTGTTCATGTTATATTGGGCAGTGGTTCACTAAGCATATGGGCCTTGTGTTCTGGCATGGTGATTCTGAGGACCTTGTGAAGCACCCATACATCTGTGTTCAGGGTAGGCCTCTACTGGTAAAGTTAAAACAAAACAAGTTCCACCTGAAACAAGAACCACAGCAGCCAACTTCTAATCTTGTACTTTTTAGAATGTCAGAAAGTTCTCAAAGATGAAGACTGGGAAAAAGGAAAAAAAGAAGCAACAGGGAGGCTGAAGGGAAGTGAGGAGCAATCTGAACTAAGTGGGACAAATCGTCTGTCCATACTCAATCTGTTGTCCTTTAAAAGACAATGAAATCAGTGGCCAACAGGAGCTCAATTTTGCACAGTCTTGTACATTCAGGGAAGTCCCCACAAAGCACCCAGATCTATAGAAATGAGCTAAGTCATCTGCTGTCAATATCTGTGTGCTTCCAAAGCCAAACCAAGACAACAAATACAAAATCAAAGCAAAAAAAAACCCAACTGCCACTTCTTCCTGTACCCCTTGCCTTCTCACATGAAAACAACAAAGAAACAATCAAATAAAATCTCATCCTTGAATAACCAACCATTTTCTCTGCTATAAGGAGGAATGAGGTGAGCATCTTTATTTGTATCTGAGTTTGAGTTGACACTACACTTGTGTTGGCTTTGATTTTGCTGCCATAGTATATATGTATTAGCACATGCATCAGCTCAGGAAGATCTTGAGCTGCATCCCTACTCACAAACAGTTCCAGTGACTTTCCCTAAATTCATTTCTATTACAAATCTAATCTCCACCCCTTCTTTAATCCAAGGATATTGGCAAGAGATCTAGGTGAGTCAGTAGTAATCAGAATACATCAGAAAGGGTCAAACAGCAATACAGTATAAGCAGACATCACTACCTGCTAAGTGGCACTCAGTTTAGAGTTGATTGTGGTCTAAGGGAAGCCCTCTTAATCAGTAGGAAGCTTAGCTACTGGGAATGGGTGATGAGCAGTACTCTCTCTAATGGAACTGGGGAAGGTCAGCTTTCCTCCCAGTTGCCAGGTCCTTGAATAAAATGCTCCCTCAGGTTGATCTTTTGCTTTCCATATAATTGAAAAGCAAAGGATTCTTGTCCATATAATTGAATCATGTCACGTAGTTTCATGCTGGCTCAGCTCCCCACCACCCAGCCTGTAGAAACTTGCTCTAGTCTCATGGGAGTTGAAGTGAGGGAAAGTGCTGCCTCAATTTGACTAAGTCCTCTTCATGCCCCAATGACAGAAGCTTTTGAAGCAAAATAGCCAGCAAGAAACTCTTTTTTTCCTCTGTCATATTTCTCCCTGAGAAAATAATCGTGGAAAATCTAGCTGCTTTCACCATGGAAAGTGGAAGAAGAAAGAGGTGGAAAAAAGTCAACTCAAGGAGCAAGGAAGAAAAAGGAAAATCAGTAAATATCCAAAAATATTTTCTTACTGTGTTTGTTATGCCACTAGCTGTACTCATGTATATGTATAAACTGCTATAAGATCTCCAGTTCCTTAAGAAGGAATTTAGGAAACTATGACCAATAGGAGAGAGATTAGAAGTTTCACACAGAAATAAACCATGGAGAAAGAAGTAGTATCATTAGATCAGTAGTTATCAACAGGAATAACACTGTTCCCAGGGAGGTGTTTTGGGGTGTCACAGTCATGTCTCATTTAATGAGAAAGGACCAGGGCATCTCCTTTCCAAGAAAAAATTATCCTGCATACTGCATGACTTTTAATTGATCCACAGGACATCCAGGTAGATGAAAAGTTTACTTATCATTATCCCAAACCAGATAAACTCTGTTTACATATAGCACAAAATATTTTTTGTGTAGCATTGAAATATATTTAATTTTCCAGAAATAGATTACTTTGTTTGGAAATTTACCAAGAGTTGTTAACCATTTGGAAAAGTCATGCCTCCAATAATAAATGCTGCCAGTGGCTTTAGGTCTAAGTTCAAGCATCTGACTACATCGTGTATTATAGTCATGTACAAACAATTCCATATTTAAATATCTATTATTTTTTTACAAATTGCTTTTCTTTCATCTGTTCTTTTTTACCATAAACATCTTGTATGCATAGAGAAGTGTCCAGAGAAATCAGGCACAAGCACAATTGTCCTCTCCCAGTGAAGTCACATGGTCAGTTCTTAATTCTCTCAGCAATGTTATGGGACAACATGTATGAAGTATTGCCACTCAGGGAAGCTCACTTAAGCCACGGTGTCCAGGGTTTTTATTGAAAATCAGTCATGTAGTTACGGAGTGCCCACATGGCTGACCTTATTTACTCAGTCTCCAGGTCCTCTGAAATCAAATTGATACTGTGTGACCCAAAACCCTCACCATACTAACTTTGTTAGCATAAACTATCTTCGTGGTCAAGGTAAACAAAGGCACTATTTTCAGGCATGATATTCCACAGGTTTAGAAATTACCTTTCAGGAGCTAGGCAAGGGCCAAACCTTTGTTTCGGAACGTTGCAGGGTTTTGGCAAGCCAAGCCTGATGAGTCAGTCCTTTATTGCATACCATGAATTTTATTTCAGAACATGAAAGGAAAAATATATAAGGAAAAAAAGGGGTCTTCTAGGGTCTCAAATCACTGTAGAAAGAGATTGAGAGGCAATAAAATAAAATCTTATATTCTGGGAGGAAAGGTAGCTGACTGCTATTTCAGTCTACCCCCTCTTTCAGCCTCCTTAAGGTGGTAAAGTACAACTTTTAACATATAAGTCTTTGGAGTTGGGCTTCCTGCATAAAAATCTGGCCCTCCTATTCAAAAATTTGTGTGGTTCAGGGGAAGCTATTGCAAGGTTCCATCAGTCAGTTTCTTCAGCTGTTAGTAAATTAGAGATGTAAATGCTCCTGCTGAGAACATATCCAGTTACTTATAAATGGTTCAAAGTAAGCATTCAATCTCTATTAGAATTACTAATATTACTAGCTTTCTTAAGCAAAGAAATGGGATTACCAAGTTCAGAGAGCAAAGGAAGATTTATGGTCATTTGAAGTTTGGGGTGTGGGCCTTTTAAGGTTGAGGTTTTGGACCGGTCTTGTTCTCAGTCTTTCTCCCAATTAATGAAGGGAATACTTGCTATCTGAGATGACTTTTGAATTCTGGGGAATGAAGAAACGGGAAGGAGAAGTGTCAATTTTTCATGAGGGCCTGTTCAGTGCTTTTGGTTCAAAGAGAGAGAGCTTAAAGCAAACCTCTTCTTTATTCCTAAATTATCTAAAATTATTCACTAAGGTACAAATGAGACAGAAATTCAGGGTAGGAGTTCAAATAGTAAACATTTGGCTGAAGCTTTCTTTTGGTGTTGTTTCCCTTCAGAAGCTCAGAATAGAGCCTGAATATGGTATACTTCATACATGACAGTTAATGAACAGCCTGAACTCATAAAAATTTTCTTGACCAAGGTGAAAAATCACATTACGTAAAGAGATTTCACGTGATTTAGTCATTGCTTTCATGATACAAGTTACGAGGGTATGGGAATGATTCATTTAACAAAAAATGGGTTCTCATAGATTGACTTTTTTTTTTTTTTTTTTTT
>RJWK010023794.1:0-28845 GCA_004363435.1 Platanista minor | reverse complement strand
TCTATTTATATATATATATATATATATATACACTTATGTATGAGTGCATGTGTATAATTATGTGAATATTTAATCATTTTATATATTTTTTTTAAATTCAGCATATAAAACTAATTTTCTAATTCTCCATTCATTTTGGGGGCATTTTCAAAGGAATATATACTTTTATTATTTAGACATTATTAAAGAGTATGATCTAAGTGAGAAGATCCTAATGGACAACTGTGGTAAAAATTTAGTGCTTAGATCATGCAAAATACATTATATTATTTCTATTATGTAATAGTGCCTGAAAAATATAAAGATGCTTCTATCTCAAAGAAAGTTTGAAATTAAGAATAAGATCAACAGATAATCTTTGATTTAGAGAATGTATTTCTGGAACAAGTGGATATATGAAGTGGGAAAGAGAATAAAGATCAAAAGTACATTTGAATTCACAAAATTGAAATCTAGAGTTAAGGTTAAAATAAAACAAAGCTTATAAAGATGATGTGATTAGCCATACAGAAAGCATATATAGCTATACGTGAAGCAACAAAATCAGAATAAACTTAAAAAGGACTGTAATATTTAAAAAGCTGCAAGCATTATTTTAAATAAGCAATAAAAAATTAATTTGTAACTAACTTGTAATTGTACTTGTATTATTACATAGTTTAAAATATGTTTTTAGAAGGGGCTTCCCTGGTGGCGCAGTGGTTGAGAGTCCGCCTGCCGATGCAGGGGATGCGGGTTTGTGCTCCGGTCTTGGAAGATCCCACATGCAGCGGAGCTGCTGGGCCCGTGAGCCATGGCCGCTGAGCCTGCGCGTCTGGAGCCTGTGCTCCACAACGGGAGAGGCCACAACAGTGAGAGGCCCATGTACCACAAAGTAAATAAATAAATAAATAAATAAAATTTAAAAATAAACAAATAAAATATGTTTTTATATGGATAGAAACATTCATAAAGGATTTCAGAAATTGTCATAAAAAATACATGAGGGATATAGGAAATAAACCAATTTATTTAGTAAGTGATGAAGAAAAATGATGAACCATGATAGATCACTTTTGGATTTCCACCAGATTAAAAACACTTAGGGAATTCACAATGTATATTTATAAAGGAGTGTTTGGTATATATATTATTTGTGTTGTGTGTGTGCATTCCTAGAGAGAGAGAGTATAAAAATGGCACACCTGCTTTTAGCTGCCTTGGCCTAAGAAAGCCACCTCTCACTACCATTCACATTCAGTTGGAAAACATTAATTTTATGGCCTCCCTAAATGCTAACTGAAGGACTGAGATATGTAATACATTAGCATGTTTTGCATGAATTGGAGAATATTTGTGAACAGTACAATCTCTATTACAGGTCTAATTGTCAGGGGCTGACTCATGACATCCAAACTCATGAGAGACATATAAAGTAGGATGCTAATTATTTGGCACTGAAAATATCTTGCCACATGTACCAGATAAAGTGTCCCCCTAATCACAATTTGAATGGATAATGAGACCACGTTATTTTAGCCTGGTAAATCCTGATGACCTTATCTCACAGTAGAGATAAAACTGCCTCTAATGCCTAAATATTTATGTTCTTGGACAAGGACTTCAGTGACTGATGAAGATCACTTTTGAGGGATAGGTTCTTTCCCGTAATATATTTGGGCGCTCAGCCACGTAGCAAAGACATCTGGCTGGCCTGATAGCTATTCTACATCTTAATATTTTTCTCCTTTAATCCACTACATATTGATTGCAAAAACAAACTTTCATATTTTTATTATTTTTAGCTTTGGGGGGTAAGTAGTTTACTTTGATGACCATCAAAAAAAGTTAATCCAAATAGTTATTGTTTGAAAATTCTGTTATATTCCTTCCTTCAGATAAATATTTTCAGAACTATTATATTTTTCAGTAATATTGTATAATTTAGCTATTTTCAGTTCCTCATATATTATTTATAGCAACTATAAAAAACACTAACAGGAAAAATAACGAAAATAAGACCCTGGTATTCTCACTCTCTAAACTGAAACTTCAATAACTCTAGTTTTCAATAAGATTGACAATGGCATCTTCTTCAATTTCTTTTTAGATAGTGTCATCAAGAACATCTTCATCTCCAGCATGATTCATTTAAAACCTCAATATATTAGATTTCACTTCAGATATAAATTTCAGTGCCAATAAAGTATACTAAGAATATATCTCTTTCACAGAAAAGACAAATATTACATTTCCTATTTCAATTTAGAAGAACTCAAAAGGAAAATGAAATAGATTTTAAAGGATTGATGATATAGGAGAATACATCAAATACTTTCTAGTCTATTGATTTTAATAATTCACAGTTTTCCCTAAGCTCCCATTCAATGAATGTAACACCACTTTCAGAATAAAAAACTTTTTTTCCATCTATTCATATTTACTACTGACTAATACATTTAAATTAATTTCATCCGCTGTATAGGAAAGACCATAGAGTGTTCTCACTTTGTTTCTCTCTACATATAAATATATGCTATATATTTATATGTATATTATGTATAATATATATTAAGCAGATTTCAGAATTAGTTTATTTCATCTAGTTTCTATATATAAAGTTGCTAAGAAAAGGCACTTTCCTATTAAAGTAATATTGTTTATTCTAGTTTCTGTTCCTAATAATTTGATGCTTTTAAGGTCATATGAATTCACATTTAGTATCTGTAAGTACAAAAAGCTGATAATCTCAAATGATGTTCTTCAGACATCAAAAATGTATTACGTAATCTAAAATGATTGACAATGAACAATAAAATATTTTATGCTTAATGAGCTAAATACTATTTCCTAAGTAGAAATGTATCATATGATTGTCTGTTAATCTACTTCAAGTCCACTTTTCCAATGAAGAAACCTATTCTTCAGCTCTTTGAGAAACATCTACCTACCATGCGTTTATAAGTTAAATTTATTTTCTATTGATTGCTTGAAGGTGCTTAGCTTAAAGCTTTAAATTTTTTTATGTGTATAAATTATATGCTATCACCAAATTTTCTTAAGGGAAAATAATAAGAAATGATATGTCTATAGCATTCATTAAAAATACATTTTATATAATAAACTGAAATATATAACACATAGCAAAGTTTTAAAATAGATATTTAGCATGAAAAAATGAAATAAATCCCTACTTATTAAAGTAGCATGAAATTATCTGTCAAAATTTCAATAGAACTTAAATGGAGAACTAATTTCCCAAGTCAATGTGTGGCCAGCAGTTATGTTTAAAATATGCAAATATTATTTGAAACCTATGTGACCATAATGAACATTTTAATTTTTCTGCTAATTTCTGTCATCTCAGTCAAGAGTATGTAACATGGGAAAAAAGGAGCAAAAATATTAACTGTAATTAGTATCTTTTCTTTAGGAATTTTTCTCTTTCACAAAGTAAAAAGTATATTCAAATGGTTCTAAAGGGACTTTAGCAATTGTGCTGCATTCTTGATTTCAGAATACTTTTAGGAACTGCTAATCTAACAGGTCATTGCAAAATATTTTCCAGTCATTAGCTTGGTTTGTGCTGCTTCAAAATCATGTAAAATATACATCTTCCATGATTAATACAAAGTTTTATGTCCTTATTTTTAACTGAGAAATTTATTTCTATTGCATTGCCTGTTAGGATATTAAAAGAAAAAGAGGTGGTGTTTCTCCTTTTTTACAGGTGGCTTTCAGTTATTGATAAGTTGTAAATGCATGACTCTTTCCTGAAACTAGTTTGGCCAGTTTAGAGTTTTAGTACATTGAATACTGAGCAAAGTTCAAATTAGTTTAATTCATCAAGTTTCTATTTAGCTTTAAATCACATTTTGAAAATTAAGCTACAAGCACCTTGCCTATAGAATATTTAACAACTTCCTACAGTAGGAAGTGATCTTCACTTCCTACAGTATAATTATGACTATACTTTTCCCCTCCACTTCCTTCTTACTGAAAATTTCTCATTCTTTAAAATTCAGTAAGCTGTTGTTTTTATAACAGTTTCTCTTCCCTCCCTCAGAAGAAATTAATACTTCTTTTTTCATGTATAATTCTATAAATTCTATTTTATTCTGTCTTCAATAATGGAGTCTCAGTTTGTCACTAATGAGTGCCACATGTTCTAACATCTTAAGTGACATGTCAACGAAGAAGGAAAAGAAAAATATAAGACATAGAATGTAATTATAGTTCTGTCAGCCTTGGGCAGATAAAACTAAGAAAATAATCATAAGATGAGAAATCTATACTACATTACTTAGCTGTGCATATTTACAGGCAAGGAAGATAATGTTGACTTTCATCTCAGCTTCTCATTTTAAGGAAGGAAACTAAAAATCTAAAATAAATGTGTTTTGGAATATTGATGTTCTACATTGATTCTATATAAGCTGTTTTCCTTCTTATTTAAGGATTTCACCATCTACACAAAAGTAATAGAAAAGAGATATTTGAAGGAAAATATGAGACTCATTATTTTAAAAGTGCATCATGAGATAGGACTTCAGGAATGGTAGAGTGAAGAGCTCTATAAATTTACTCCTCCACAGAAGCAACAAAACACTGGCAAATTTTTTCAAAGTCAGCTTTTGTAGACTCTGTAAATTAACCTGATTTGCAAAAATTGAGGCACTGTTTATTCAGTAAAAACTGTGGAACCTCCAAAAGAACAATAGGATTTGTCACATTGTAACTTGATGTACTGTACTCCCATTCCTCTCTCCTCAGCTCCATGGTACTCTTGTAAAAACCAATAGACTTGCAACCATGGTGGATGTAAAAAAATAGCAGCCTTCCAACTTCTAGATGGAGCAGATAGGATTGGGAGTTCCTCAAAGTGTCCCATCTACAGATCATTCTGACTCTTTGGCATGTGTTGTAGCTTTCATGAAGAGCTTCATGTGCAGACTGTTGCTATTATTTAACCTCACTCTGAGCCCACTCTCCTCAGGCCATTTGCAAAGAGTGAATTTTCAAAGCAGTAAGAAAAAGTTTAGTCATCATATACAATGTTTCTTCAGTAAGATCAACAGTTGCATTTGCAGCAGAGATCATAGAAGACAGAAGGCAACAGGATGACATATACAAAGAGTTTAAAGAAATAGAATATCAATCAAATATTCTATATCCAGAAAAAAATGTCCTTCAAAATGGAGACTTTAAGACATTCCCAGATTAAAAAACAAAGCAACAAATGAAAAAAAATGTGTCTCTAGCCAACTTAGTAACTTAGTCTACAGGAAATATTAAAAGGAATTATCAAGGCTGAAATGAAAAGATGACAAGTGGCAACTTGAATCCATATGAAGAAATTAAGTGATTGACAAAATAAGTCCATAAGTTAAATAAAATAAAAAAACAGTATATTTTATAGTTGTAACTCTTTTCTTCAAATCTGATTTAAAGGATAATTGCAGAAATGTGACTATAAAACTGTGTTGATGCACTTATAATTCACATGTATGTAATTTGTATGAAAATAACAGTACAAAGGAATGGTGGAGCAACAAAACAATATTAGAATACAATTTCTGTATATTATTAAAATTAGGTTAATATTAATATTAACTAGATTGTTTTGAAATAACGTGCTGGTTGTAATTCCCAGGACAACAACTAAGAAAATAACTAGGAAAATAATAAGAGAATGAAAAGGGTATGTTAGAAAAAATATGTTTAACACAATGAAGCAGTAATGAAGAAATAGAGAAACAAAGACATGTTATTAAGAAAACAAACAGTAACATGGCAGATATAAAATCCTAGCAAATCAGTAATTTTATTAAATGAAAGAGAATTAAATGTCCCACTTTCAGTATCAGATAGAACAACTATGCAAAAGATAACCAAAAATATAGAGGACTTGAAGAATACTATAAGTCAAACAAGTTCAGCAATTTTGCAGGATACATGATTGACATACAAAAATTAATTGTACTCAAATTCATAGCAATGAACAATTTGAAAATGAAATTAGAAAACAATTTCATTTACAATAACATCAAAAAGAATAAAATATTTAACAAATGAAGTTCAAGAGTTCTACACTTAAAGCTACAAAAAATATTGAATAAATTAACGAAGATCCAAATAAATGAAAATACTTCTCATGTTCATGGATTAGGAGACTTACTATTGTTCAGATGGCAACACTCACCAAATTGACCTATAGATTCAACACAAATAAAATTCCAGCTGGTTTCTTTGTAGAAATTGGCAAGCAGATCCCAAAAGTCATATTGAAATACGAGGGACCCAGAAGAGTAAAAACTTATTTAAACTTTAAAACAAAGTTTTACAAATCTTCAATAATCATGACAGTGAGATACTGATATAAAGATATATACAGGGACTTCCCTGGCAGTCCAGTGGCTAAGACTTCACCTTTCTAATGCATGGGGTGCATGTTCGATCCCTGGTTGGAGAGCTAAGATCCTACATGACTAGTGGCCAAAAGAAAAAAAAAAACATAAAACAGAAATAATATTGTGACAAATTCAATAAAGGCTTTGAAAGAATGGTCCACATCAAAAAAAAATCTTTAAAAAATAATAATAAAAAATAAAGATACACACATAGTTTAAAAGAACGGAATTGAGGGCTTCCCTGGTGGCGCAGTGGTTGAGAATCCACCTGCTGATGCAGGGGACATGGGTTCGTGCCCCGGTCCGGGAAGATCCCACATGCCACGGAGCGGCTAGGCCCGTGAGCCATGGCAGCTGTGCCTGCACGTCCGGAGCCTGTGCTCCGCAATGGGAGAGGCCACAACAGTGAGAGGCCCGCATACCTCAAAAAAGAATGGAATTGACAGTCCTGAAATAAAATGTTAAATTTATGGTGAATTGATTTTTGACAAGGGTACCAAGATAATTATATGAGTGAAAACTCCTGGAAATATATCCAAAGAAAATGAAAGCACTAATTAGAAAATATTTCTTCACCCCCAGTTTTACAGCATTATTTACAATAGCCAAGAAATAAGTGTCCACAGATGGATGAATAGATAACGAAGTTGTGGTATACATACATACAATGGAATATTAAATTCAGCCATAAAAAATCCTCCCATTTATGACAACATGGATGAATCTTGAAGGCATTATGCTAAGTAAAATCAGTGAAACAGAGAAAGACAAAAGCTATATGATCTCACTAGTATGTGGACTCCAAAACAATGAAAACAACATCCAACTCATAGAAAAAGAGATAAGATTTGTGATTACTGGAGGTGAGTCTGGAGTGAGGGGGAGGAGGAAACGGAGGAAGTGGTCAAAAGGTATAAACTTCCAGTTAAAAGATAAATAAGTACTAAGGATGTAATGTACAACATGATGACTATAGGTAATATTGCTATATGATACATAGGAGAGTTAAGAGAGTAGATCCTAAGAATTCTCATCACAAGATTTTTCAACTTTCTTTTATCATATCTATATGGATATTAACTAAGCATATTGTGGTAATCTTTTCACAGTATATGTAAATCAAACCATCATGCTGTGTACCTTAAGCTTATATGGTGATGTATATCAGTTATTTCTCGGTAATACTGGGAAAAAATGGGTGAAAGAGTAGTATTTTCCACAAATGGGATGGACACAACTGCATTATCCACATGCAAAAAAAAAAATGAATTTGGACCTCTACCTCACAACATACACAAGAATGAAGTGTAAATTAATTGTAGCTCTAATTTAAGAGATAATATATAAAACTCTTAGAGAAAACTTAGAGATAAATCTTAGTGACTTTGAAGTAAGGAATAATTTATTAGATATAATATTAAAAGCGTAGCTGACAAAAGAGAGACGAGATAAATCAGACTACATTAAATTAGAGATTTTGCTACAAATGGTATCATCAAGAAAGAAAAAAGGCCTCACACCAGTTAGAATGGTCATCATCAGAAGATCCACAAACAACAAATGTTAGAGAAGGTGTGGAGAAAAGGGGAGCCTCTTGCACTGTTGGTGGGAATGTAAATTGATACAGGCACTATGGAGAACAGTACGGAGGTTCCTTAAAAAAACTAAAAATAGAATTACCATATGACCCAGCAATCCCACTACTGGGCATGTACCCAGAGAAAACCATAATTCAAAAAGACACATGCACACCAATGTTCATTGCAGCACTATTTACAATAGCCAGGTCGTAGAAGCAACCTAAATGCCTGCTGACAGACGAATGGATAAAGAAGATGTGAAACATATACACAATGGAATATTACTCAGCCATAAAAAGGAATGAAATTGGGTCATTTGTAGAGACGTGGATAGACCTAGAGACTGTCATACAGAGTGAAGTAAGTCAGAAAGAGTAAAACAAATATTGTATATTAATGCATATATGTGGAATCTAGAAAAATGGTAAAGATGAACCAGTTTGCAAGGCAGAAATAGAGACACAGATGTAGAGAATAAACGTATGGACACCAACGGGGGAAAACAGAGCAGGGAGTGTGGTGATGGGTTGAATTGGGAGATTGGGATTGACATTTATACACTAACATGTATAAAATAGGTAACTAATAAGAACCTTCTGTATAAAAAACAAACAAACAAGTAAAAGAAAAAAAACAATCTAGAAAGTGGGAGAAAATATTTACAATTCATATATCTGATACGGAACTTGTATCTACAATGTATAAAGAACTCTTAAAGCAATAATAAAATAAGACAAAAAACCCAATTTAAAAATGAGCAAATGAATTGAATAGACATTTCACTGAAGAAGATATACAAATGGCCAATAATCACATGTAGATATGTTCAACATTATTAGTCATTAGGGAATGAGAAATCAACACCACTGTGTAATATTACTTGGCTCCCACTAGTATGACTAAAGTGTTTAAAAGACAGTAACAAGTGTTTTCCAGGATATAGAGGAATGGGAATCTTCACTCATTGTCAGTAAGTACCTAACTGTGCAATCTCTTTGGAAAACTGGAAATTCCTCAAAATGTTAAACACAGAGTTACCTTATGACCTAACAATACCACGTGTAGGTATGTACCCAAGATAAACTTATACAGAAATGTTCCCAATAACATTACTCATAGTAGCTAAAAAGTGGAAATAGCTGATAAATGGATTAACATTAGCTGACAAATGGATAAACAAAAATGTTTTGTATCAATACATGGAATACTTGCCATCATCTGTCAAGGTTAATCCTGAATTAAACATATGTTAAACAATGTAGAAACAACAGAAAAGCATTCCTCACAAAAAACAATATTTTTGAACAAGCTGTATACAGTAGGCAATAGAAGAAAGCAGCTTTATTTTTTCTACCATTTTTCCCTTTAAACCCTTTTTCTTGACTTGTTCTTCCCCAAGATCCTACTTTCTTTCCACATGAAATTTCATATGTACTATGTAACTTTTAAAGTCCCTTTCATATTAAAATATATTGCAGACATTCTAATTATTATACCATACCAACGATATAGTAAAGCTTATTTCCCTCTTAGGCTTAAAAGTTCACGAAGTATGGGATGGTGAGGTGGCAGGAAGTGACCATGGTCTGCTATATGCTTCCTTTGTCTATCTGCTTGATTTGTGTCAAACTGGGGTCCTCCAGGATGAGTAAGGTAGGAGAGGTATAATGCAGAATGATATGGCAATATTTTCATTCTCTTTATATCATACTTGTCCTTTCGACATCTTCTCACTCCCTGATCTCCTTATAGAAATGGGCAAGAGGAAAATGGAAAAAAGAAACTACTCTTTCTCTCTGTCTGTCTGTCTGTCTAATCTTTGGAATTTTCTGCATAGTAGAATATAGCTTTATTATTTTGTCTTTATTATACTTTTTTTTCCATTTTGGAGACTGATAAAGTTAAAATGGAAATAGTCCAGCTTTAACATCCTGAATAAAAATTTTCTACAACAAAAGAGATACACACACACATCTCTAAATACAGATTTACAACTCTCTCTATAATTCACCATGACAAGGCAGATCTATCAGCGTGGTCACCACCAGTTTAAAAAATGGCCTAAGATTCTGGGGGGAAAAAAAAACAACACAAATGTAGAATCAATATTGATTTATTTAGGATGGTGTTGTCTATTCCATGAAGCAAAGACCACATGAGGACTCAGCAATGGTTGTATTAATATGATGTTGGAACCAGATGAAGTAACTACCCATTAATAAAGTAAAGCTATCAGAGAGAAAAGAATGGCATTGCAATCAATAAAAATGCTTAATTAAAACAAAACAAAACAAAACAAGCAGGGTGGTAAAACTTCAGGAGTATTTAAGAGTGTAGACATTCATTCTCCTTACTATATCCTTCCCCCTCTTTGCCCTTCAACTAACATAAAAGTAGCAGTTTTTTCTAGGCTTTAATTTGGTATATATCAATAAATATACGTGACTAGCAACGACATCATAAGGCTAGAATAATCCCTGTTTTCTTTTTTAAATCTGAAAATCCATTGCCTGACATGAACAATAGCAACAGAGGAAAATCAATTGGCCTGTGAACCTGTACACCCAGGATCTGCATTATGAACGCTGTGTAGTGTGTGTCATTTCAAATGAAGCCTGTCTGATTAGATGATTCATGACCCCCATTTACAAATTAGAAGACAGTACCTGGAATATGTGAAAGGTTATTCTTGGTCTCTAATTTGTGGCTGTGTGAAGTAAAAGTCATTGTTTTGTTTTTCCTCTAAGCAAAAGAGGTTATTAGAGAAAGTACAATTATTACAATGCCTGTAATTAGGATATAAGCAATACACAATTCTAGAATGATTCACAATGCATTAGCTTTGTTTAATTCTGATTATGTAGGAAGAAATTTTAAGTAGAACCCAACAAGTTGGAAAACTGACAGTATGAAGGAGTTAGGAGCCAATTAGCTTTTAGCTCACTGTGCCAAGGAGATGATTCATACAGAAAAAAAAAAGTTTCCTGTAGTTACATACAGGAAGGCCAATGCAAATATTTAAGTGAAATATATCATTTTAGAAAATGTTGGCATTCAGTTATTTGCCCATCGATGGTAATTTGACTCCAATCAAATTATCATGTTTGGCAGTGTTCATTTCTTTTAAAAATACTTTTTATAACTTATATGCTCATGACAAAAGCCAAGTTTTTATCTACATATGCCAAAATATGTATTAAGTATATATAATAAGCATTTGATCTCTATACAATAAATTAAAAATTACATATATATATAAAATTATATTTAGGCATAATGAAACTTCAAAACTAAATATATATAAATGCTATTTTTATTTTTCCAAGGTTCCAATTAGAAAAGTAAAGAAAGAAATGTTGAAGACCAAATTGAATCTCAATATGAAAGATAGAATTGAATGTAGAGACCTAAAAAGCTTTGAATGAAAACCATTAAAACATGCTGTTTTAGTTTAGTCTCAAGGGCCAATAAATCACAGTGGATTAAAGAGAGTTTAGTTTTGGAGTGAAACCTTCCTGAGTTTGAATTCATTCTCCATATGCTGTATAACAGTGGGAAAATTAACCTGAGTTTCAATTTATTCATCAACTAAATGAATACTAGAATTCTAATGTCATAAAGTTATTGTGAGGAATAGACAATATACTTTGTCAATCCATACCAAAACTCAAGGCACCTAATAAATACTAAGCACTGAGTAAATATTTATTGCCATTATTATAAAGTTTTATTTTGCTTTGTTTTCTAACTATGGTCAAATCCAGCAAGCATATAGTGATAGACTAAATGCTTACTTGGGTCAAAATTTTGTACTGTGCCAGGCATATATTGAATATTTTAGAATTTTATTAAACTAGTAAGGCACATTTAAAGGGCACATTTCAAACGTGAAAGTCATATAGTCATTTATTCACCAAGAATTTTTTGAACATCTCTCATATACTAGGTATAGTGTGAGGTACTAAAGATAAAATAGTCATAAAATATAGTCCTTACCTTAATAAAGTTTATAATCTGGGATAGCAGAGAGATATTAATCAAACAATTATAAAAATGATGTAAATTTTCTGGTGTAATAAATGTACAGAAAAGTACATGATACTATATCAGGGAGGTCAGGAAGTTTTCTGGAAATATTATAGTTAAAATACTATTTTAGATACTTATGATTAAAATAATTAGTGCTCAACATATGGCAAAGCAGTAAAATAAGGAATATGGCAAAAAAAATTTTTCCTAATAACATCTGAGGACATTATGGTTTAATTTGGAAAGCAAAATAAATCAAACTATAATTTTAAGTATATATTAGTACATGCAAACAATGTTGTAGGAAATAACACCTACATAAGGCTTTTAGAGGACAAAAGTTTAATTCAGTTTTCTTTCTCTTTCTAACAGGTTTTCCTGTGAAGAACTTTTAACATGTTCACTTTCATAACAACATAATTATTTTCAAATTGAAGTATTGCTTGGGTGCTCTGAGAAATAAACTTGAATGATATGTCTTATCCAGATTTTTTGAAAAGAACACTTTAGAATGTAATTTCATTTAAGGGGAGTGACGTAATTATAAAACTAACTTACGTGAAAAATGTACCTGTGTAATTATTTGCCTTCCCAATACATAAATTTGTAGCACTATACTTGACTAAAATGAGATAAATTATAAAATCATATAGCATGCTGAGTGGCTACGTTGTATTGGTAAGCAGGGATGTACTATGTTAAGTATTTCTGTCCAGTGAAGATAAGCAAGCACTTTTTCTGTCTCTGAAGGCCAACTATTCTCCTTCTCTACAGAGAGAGAGCTTGGATTTTGAATTTAAGACCTAAAGTAGTATGATGCATTATCTACTTTCTAAGTTTCCTTCATATGGAGACTTTAAAAACTGATAATGCTTCTTAACTTTTTGAATAATATTACTGCATTTATATCAGGAAATTGGCCCCGATAAATGCTTTCATTCCTCATGAATATATGCAACAAAAATATTTTAAAAGATACTTGTAAAGGTGGGATAAGAACATAGGTATAATTCTTCTAGCTCCTCAAAATCCAGGCTACCTAAAATAAGTGTTTTATGTGATTCACTTGTATATAGGCTGACAGATGTGCTGTATTTTGTCACTTGGGATTAAAAATCTTTGGTCAAAATGATGGAAGTGAAGTGTGACTGCAAACAGTCCTTTCCCTCTTGACCACGTCTTACCAGCAACTCTGTGGCAGCATCTCTACTGTACCTCAGTCAGTAAGTAGCTGGTGAAAACACACACAAAAAATGAGCTAAATGGAAAGATTATCTCCTTTTTTTCCCTTTATGAAAACATCTTGTGGAATGTTGGTGAAAATAAAGGATAAAATGCTTTCTTAGTAAACTGAAAGCACAAGGATTATTACCCCAGCAGGACTTATACATCTGGAAGCTCCTCAAACTTCATTAAAATAATGAACTCTAATTCTGGAATTTTAAGCATAAATGGTATGAGAAATCAAAATTGAATTTTAAAGAGAATATGTCTTCCCAATTTTTTTCTGCTTTGCTTTGGATTTGAAGGAGCTAGTACTTGATGCCTCTAGTCTACATCTGAGTGTGGAATCTAGTATGAGATGGGTATAGGAATCCGGCAGATGGAAACGTGTCACCTTGTGTACCGTTACACTCCATTCTGGAGCGTTAGCTAAGTAGACTTGGGACAGGCTGCCACAAAAATAAATTGAAATTCCAGGGTAAATATAGCAGGAGACTTGCCACAAAATTGCCCAAGGGAAGAAAACAGAAAGAAAGGAAATCTCTATGCCTTAATTAGATGCTATCAAGCTATAAATACAAATCACTTCTTGTCCTCCACCAATTGAGTAATTCAGTAAACCTCTTATCTGGAGAGGAGTAAGGATACTTAGCAAGGAATTGGCAAGGAATACTTAGGTCAAATCCATCCTCAAGGAAATCTACCTGATCCACACTTGTCTCATTTTGTTACAGTTCTGAACTGTTACTTCCATATGCACTCTGGCCTTTTTTTTGTGTGTAAAGTTGTTTTTTAAATAAACATTTTATTTGTGGGTAATTTTGGATTTACAGAAGAGTTGAGATGAGTTCCTGAATATCCTGCAGCCAGATTTCTCTAATTTAACAGCCCTCAGAATGGCACATTTGTCAAAACTAACAAATTAACATTAAACCATACTATTAACTAAACAAGGACTTTATGCAGTTTTCGCAGTTTTCACAGTTTTTCATTAATATTCTTGTTGTTGTTGTTGTTCTAGGATCTAATACTGTTTTTAAATGTAGATTTGTGTATTATTTGGATATAGTGAGACCAACATATCAATAGATAATTGCCATTGAAAAGATAGTTTTACTTACAGTTCCCAAGAGGAGGGGGCATGCCACCCCATCTAGGACTACATGGGGAACATCAGGATTGGTCAGGAAGCAGACGGAACCAGGGGAAAATTTGGACAAGTGGCCTTATTTGGTTTTTTACAGGAAAGAATGGGAGAGGTAGTGTAAACAGGCTAAGTAAGTTTAAGATTAGATAGTTTGAATCATTTCTGTGGGCTCTGGGGTGTAGGGGATGTCAGGTTGTCTGGTTTTTGACGCTGGGGTGATTAGGGCAAAGAAGAGCAGACTGAGTGTGATAGCCTGTGAGAGTTTGACAAAGTTGGTAGTTGGGGTATGTGCTTCCCATTGGCTGGAAAGGCATGCTCCTGGGTGAGTTGTTTGTGACCTCTAGGAGTTAGCTAACACTGAGTCACTCTAGTGTAAGCAAGGCCCCAAGGTGTCAAAATATCAGAATAAAAAGATATGCTTAGGGCTTCCCTGGTGGCGCAGTGGTTGAGAGTCCGCCTGCCGCTGCAGGGGACATGGGCTCGTGCCCCGGTCCGGGAAGATTCCACATGCCGCAGAGTGGATGGGCCCGTGAGCCTTGGCCACTGAGCCTGCGCGTCCGGAGCCTGTGCTCCGCAATGGGAGAGGCCACAGCAGTGAGAGGCCCGCGTACCGCAAAAAAAAAAAAAAAAAAGATATGCTTATATGCACATAGATACTTAATTTCATTTAGCCCTCTGACTATTTTTGGTTTTGATTTGCAGTATTGTGTTTATTTACTTATTTTTTTATTTGTATAACATGTCTTTTTTTTTTTGGCCATGCTGTGAAGCTTGTATGATCTTAGTTCCCCTACCAGGGATTGAACCCGCACCCTCGGCAGTGAAAGCGCAGAGTCCTAACCACTGGACCACCAGGGAATTCCCCTAACATCTCTTTTTAATTGAGATTTAGTTGACTTACAATGTCATGTTAGTTGTTTCAGGTGTACAGCACAGCAATTTAGTTTTTTATATATAAAAAACCGTTTTTCTTTTTCAGATTCTTTTCCGTTATAGGTTATTACAAAATATTGAGTATAGTTCCCTGTGCTATGCAGTAGGTCCTTGTTGGATATCGATTTTATATATAGTAGTACATATTTGTTAATCCCTTCCTCCTAATTTATCCCTTCCCCCTGCCCCCTTCCCCTTTGGTAACCATAAGTTTGTTTTCTAAGACTGTGGCTCTATCTCTGTTTTGTAAATAAGTTCATTTGTATCTTTTTTTCAGATTCCATATATAAGTGATATTATATGATATTCGTATTTCTCTGTCTGGCTTACTTCATTTAGTATGATAATCTCTAGGTCTATCCATGTTGCTGCAATGGCATTATTTCATTCTTTCTTATGGCTGAGTAATGTTCCATTCTATATATGTACCACATCTTCTTTATCCATTTATCTGTCGATGGACGTTTAGGTTGCTTCTCCATCTTGGCTATTGTTAATAGTGCTGCAATGAACTTTGGGGTGAATGTATCTTTTCAAATTGTAGTTTTCTCCAGATATATGCCCAGGAGTAGGACCACAAGATCACATGGTAGCTCTATTTTTAGTTTATTAAAGAACCTCCAAACTATTCTCCATAGAGGCTGTACCAATTTACAGTCCCACCGACGGTGGAGGAGAGTTCCTTTTCCTCCATATTATTTGTAGACTTTTTGATGATGACCATTCTGAATGGAGTGAGGTGATACCTCATTGTAGTTTTGACTTGCATCTCTCTAATAATTAGTGATGTTGAGCATTTTTTCATGTGCCTGTTGGCCTACTGTAAGCCTTCTTTGGAGAAATATCTATTTAGATCTTCTGCCCATTTTTTGACTGGGTTGTTTGTTTGTTTGTTTGATATTGACTTGTATGAACTGTTTGTGTATTTTGGAAATTAATCCCTTGTCGGTCACATCATTTGCAAATATTTCTCCCAGTCCATATAGGTGGTCTTTTCATTTTGTTTACAGCCTTCTTTGCTGTGCAAAAGCTTTTAAGTTTAATTAGGTCCCATTTGCTTATTTTTGCTTTTATTTCCATTACTTTAGGAGACAGATCCAAAAAGATATTGCTGTGATTTATGTCAAAGAGTATTCTGCCTATGTTTTCCTCTAGGAGTTTTATAAGTATCCGGTCTTACATTTAGGTCTTTAATCCATTTTGAGTTTATTTTTGTATATGGTGTCAGAGAATGTTCTAATTTCATTCTTTCACATGTAGATGTCTACTTTTCTCAGCACCACATATTGAAGAGACTGTCTTTTCTCCATTGTATATTTTTGCTTCCTTTGTTGTAGTTTGACCATAAGTGCATGAGTGGGTTTATTTCTGGGCTTTCTGTCCTGTTCCATTGGTCTATATGTCTGTTTCTGTGCCTGTATCATTCTATTTTGATTATCGTAGCTTTGAATTAGAGTCTGAAATCAGGGAGCGTGATTCCTCCAGCTCTGTTCTTCTTTCTCAAGATTGCTTTGGCTATTCAGGGTCTTTGTATTTCCACAAAAATTTTAAAACATTTTTTCTAGTTCCGTGACATATGTGATTGGTAATTTGATAGTGATTGCATTGAATCTGTAGATTGCCTTGGGTAGTATGGTCACAGCCCTCTGGCTGTTTTGCACATTGCAGTTAGAGTGATATGCAACATGGTCTAAAAGGCACTCTTTGACTTATAATCTGTGCTCTGCCTTCTTCATGAGACTTATCTTGCACTTTTCCTACATTTTTCCTCCTTTTTTTTCCCTGGACATCAGTCACACTGGCCATTTTTTACCCTCATGAAAATACTTGTCTTCTTCCTCACTTGAAGTCTTTGTAAACAAAATGATTTCTGCTTCTGTGCACAAGTTCTCTCTCTCTCTCACTCTCCACACACACACACACACACACACACACACACACACACACGCATGCATGCATGCATGCATGCATGCATAAACAAGCTAAGATCTACACTCCCTCAACTACCAGCTGAAATGTTGATTCTGCAAAGAAATCTCCCCAAACCCACTGATAAAGCCACTTCCCCCACATTTGTGTATGTTAGCACCCTGAACTTTTCTTTCATTGAACGTATTATAACTCTAGTTAAATAATACAATGTGTAATTATTAGTTTAAGGGATGGCTCCTCCAGTATATTATATACTATGTGACATCAGGGGCTAAATGTCTCATTCTCTTTTGTCCTGGTACAATATACAGTGCTGTACAATACACAGAGCTGTGCAAAAAAACTATGCAATACACAATGCATAACAACTTTTCTGAAGGTGAGTAAAGTTATATCTGCATTAACATTATTACTGCAGACTCTTTTTTTTTTTTTTTGGTACACGGACCTCTCTGTTGTGGTCTCTCACGTTGCGGAGCACAGGCTCCGGACGCGCAGGCTCAGTGGCCATGGCTCACGGGCCCAGCCGCTCAGCGGCATGTGGGATCTTCCCGGACCGGGGCAAGAACCCGCGTCCCCTGCATCGGCAGGTGGACTCTCAACCACTGCACCACCAGGGAAGCCCCAGACTCTCTTTTTAATGAAAGCTTTGTTATATAATTTGTTGATGTATAAATCAAATACTATTAGAATTTTGCCATATTTGCTTAATTTATCTTTGTGTGTCTATAATTAATTTATTTACTTAGATTGTTAGTTATCTTTCTGGATCAATTTTAATCAAGTAAAAGTCCCTGTCTTAGATTGGGTTTTCCCAGAAATAGACCAGAAGATGATTCAAGCTCAAATAATTTGTTAGGAAGGTGAAAGAAACACAGAAAGAGAGAAAATAAGTGAGATGGGGAAGGCAGCCAATAAAGGGTACATTACCAAGCCAGCTACTCCTTGACTCACGGACACCTGATTCCTCCAGGGAAACTCATGATTCAGAGTACAACACACACCTCACCTACAAATCATCCTAAAGGGTGAGAGAGTATTTATGTCAAACCCTAATCAATTATTGTTTGAGGATTTCTCAAATCATTAATTCCCTGATGCTCATGCCTTACTCACGTGAAAGGCAGCAAAGTATGTCCTGGTGGCGAGAAAAACTCTTAGGACTCTAATAAGGTGTTTACACATGCCAGTCACACTGACACATAAGAAAGTAGTAAAGGCAAGAGGGTAGGGTTATGCACTGACCACTGTTATATTTCCCGACCATTTTTTTTTTCTAGTGCTCTTGGCTTTTTGAAGGGAATAGGCTAGTTTTATTAAAATAAAATATGCCACAGTATGAATTTGTCTAATTATTGCCTCATGATGTCATCTAACTTGTTTTTCCACAGTCTAATATTTCCTATAAATTAAAAATTAGTTATAAAGGCTTCCAACAGGTTCAAATTGAAATTTTCACAAGGATGTTCCATAGAGGCTGATGTAGTTCTTCATACTGCATTATAGCATGTTATACAGAACGTCAAAGGTTCACCTTTTTATGGTGTGATCTTTAATCACCCAGTTATAGTTGTAACCTCTAGATGTTACCATTGTAAAGGTCAATTTTGTCCCCTTCACAATTAGCAAGTAAACTAATGATGATATTCTGATACCCTTTAATTAGCCAGTCTTCATCACCTTTTCAAATTCTAGTTTTAGCATCCAAGGATGATTCTATACTGAATCAATTATTTTGGAGGAATGACAAGGGTGATTTTAAACTATTGTTTCTTTTATGATTATTACCTGAAAATTTCCTGTTTAAAAGAGGAGGAAAAAGGAGGAGAAAAGGTAGTGGAGGATGAGGAAGGTGAGAAGAAGGAAAAGGCAAAGGGAAAAAAAGGGCTCTTTTTCATCAAGTGGGAATAGGTTATAGCTTCTTCTAACAAAGCAGGCTAAATACTTGCAAGCATATTTTTCTTTTTAATTACCAAATTTTACTGTAAGAATTTGTTGTAACAGTGATCTCCAGTGGTGGCAAATTACATTTTCTCTCACAAAAAATAATCATAGATTTTTATTTACTTAATATTTTACATTCAGTTATAATCAATGTTATACTTAGAGCACATATTATCATATTGTCCCAAATTTCATCGGGAAATTTACCCTTCTTTGAGGATTGTAATGCCTTGAGGAAGAATAATACCTTTTGTTTGGATCATAGTAAATTATGCAATGTTAAGAATTTGTTTGTGAATATATGTCTTTAATGTATTGGTGATATTTGCAAAAATCTTCATTTTATATCTTCGTGACTTCCAAATGCATTTCCCCACAATAAGCTTTTTTAAAGGATACATATTCTTTGGTATCCTTAAAAGTGATGACATAATTTTTTTAAAGCTAGAAGGAATGATTAAAATGTACTGATTTTAAAGACCCATACCCTGAGTGTAAATTCCTTTTTTCGCCTCAAAGATTCATTCTGCAAGTTTCTTTTTATCCTAGTTTTTTGGAACCCTAAGAACAATTCTTAATTTTATGTACTAAGTCAGCATTAATTTTGTATTTTATAACTTTGCAGTTGGAGTATGTAACATACATTTAAGTATCTAAGGTGTGCTCTCTAAATGATTTATTTTTTAAAAAGTAATTTATATACATATGATCTCTTCCAGGAAACAGAAAGCGTTTTCCCTCGAGGGCTGTAGAAGCAGAAAAGATGGCAGCATACAATTTTCACAAATGAACTTGTAATAAGAATACACTGCCAAATCACAAGGATTTATATGCAATTGTAAAATATAAATACTTAATGTGGTTTTTAAGACACTGACTTGTATTGAATCAGTCACCTCCATAAGTCATGAGTGTTGATTTTTTTAAAACATTATTGATTTGTTAAAGAGAAAGGTATCTTGGGTCCATAATTTTTCTCATTATGAAACACTAAGTAGCTAGAGGTTTTTAAAATAGTGGTTCAGCTAAGAGAATCTATTTTTGAAAGATTAACTTTGAACTTCTCTTTTAGTACATCTGTTTACAATCTCTAGGACCATTTGCAATATAATTGAAAATATGCCTTTTATTTAGCCAGGCTTTATTAAATTGATTCTTGTATGTTGATGATGGTTAGCAAAGCTTCATCTCTCAAGACACTAAAAATAATGTGGCCTTATTAATGATACCATAAAACATTTTTTGTAGCTTCAGGTAGAGAGAATTTAGCAAAGCATACTTCCCTGCTGATGTTGCATTATATCCCTTTGCAGTGTAGGGTTATCATTTTATTTTCTCATTCACCATTGATCCTTGTTTTCACTGTCTCTTTTCTACCTCCACTTCCTCAACTATAATATTATTAAGAACATTACAATCATCATAGGGAAAATGTGAATAATTATAAGTAACAGTATAGGAAATCTGCATTTATCTCTGGTAGTGTGGATCTGGTTAATGATTGTCTATCTTATGATTCATCATATTTAAGATTCTGTACCAGATAGTATGTTATGGGTTGAACGGATCCCTTTCACACCACGAAAAATAATTATATGTTGAAGTTTTAACTCCCAGTACCTCAAAATATGAGCTTATTTGGAAATAGGGCTGACGCTGATGTAATTAGTTAAGATGAGGTCATTCTGGAGTAGGATGGACCCCACTCCCATATGACTGGTGTCTTTGTAAAAGGGGGAACTTTGGAGACAGCCATATATACAGGAAGAATGCCATCTGCAAGCCAAGACCTGCAATAGATCCTTCCCTCATAGAACACAGAAAGAGCCAAATCTTCCCACATCTTGAGTTTGGACTTTTAAACTCCATAACTGTGAAGCAAGAGGTTTCAGTTGTTTAAGCCACCTAGTTTGTGGTACTTTTTACGGCAGACCTAGCAAACTAGCACACGTGATTACGGCATTTTTACAAGTGTGGCTGAAGTGATAAGTCAATATGCTATAGAAGTATACAAATAAAGAATATGTTATCTTCTATTCAACCTAGTGGAGAACATAATACACTTGTTTGCAACATGGTGACTCCAATTTAGATTAACCCTTGCTAGTATGACATACCTATTTTTATTTTATTATAGACTATAGCTATAGATGTCTTCACATCATTGAGTCTAATTGTACTTTGAAGTGTCTGAAGCAAATTTGATGACATTTTCCCGGGGCGAGAGAAAGTGTGTGTATTGTGTTCAGGAAACTCTCTATAGTGCTCAGAAGCATTATCTGCAGACAAAAGATAGAACTGCCAACTCGATGGATCATCTCAGAAAAGCTTTCTTTTCACTCTTCCCATGGCTGTCCAAACAGCTTGAAAGATAGTGGATATTTATCTTCTTTACATGATCGGCCAATGTAATTAAATGGAAGTAATGACAGTTCCATTGTATTAGGTAGAAAGTTAAATCAATATTACACTGTCACTTCACTTGATTCTTAAGCTGACAAAAAAAATTTAGTTTTATGAAACCAGTTTTGGGGATTTTCTTTTACTTGAATTCTAGAATGCAGATTTATACCCCAATTATTTAAACTTCACTTTATTAATACACTGACAAAAGATGTTGGAAGTATGCCAGTTTCACATTTTAAAACAAATTTATAGATAATATAACATTAGTACTCAAATTCGAAACAGATATTTAAAGTTATGAATTTTTATATTTCTACCAATGGAATATGCATAAGTTAAAACTGTTACATTTACAAACCTTTAGACTCTAATTGTTTTAAAACAAATAAATTATACATGTGTTTGCTAATTCTTAATTTGAAACAAAAATTATTTCTAGCCTTCTGTTAATCCAGTTTCAAAATTATACAATGTCTCTTTCAATTATTAAAACCTTTCTGCTCTCTAATTTTCTCTCAGAAGATTGTTCTCAGTAATCCAAGGCACAAGCATCAACATGTCACCTCAGGCCTCCTCCTTTCTCAGCATATAGAAAATAATGGGTATTAAAGAAATGATCTTCCTTTTTTGTCCACGTTAGTGATTTATAAGCTTTCCTTTTTTTTCTATCAGGAAAGATGACAGATTTCTATTTATTAAGTGCTATGTAATATTTCTATTCATTAAAATCAAAATAAGTAATTTTTCTATTTACTTTGTTTCCTGACAGTGGAATTTTATATTTCCTTGCTCTTTTGCCTTCATTTCCTCAGGCTTCTGGGTGTTTTTGAGCAGATGAGTGGTAAACTGAAATGCATGTTTATCAATATCATGTTTCAGACTTTGGTCAGGAAAACATATATGTTACAAGGTATTTTAACAAAGATGATTTAATATAAAGAATTGACTTGGTAGGCATGAGCAAATTTAGAAAGAAAAGCCAAGGAAAGGAGAAGAAAAGAAAGAAAAAGAAAAGGAAAACTATGGCAGCATACAAATAGTCAGTGTAAGAAGCAGCTAAATCCCTAGGACTATGACAGGTGTCAAACTATGGCCTATGGGCCAAATCCAGTGTGCCACCTAATTTTTAAGGCAAACTAAGAATGGCTTTTTTATTTTAAATTTTTCTGTAAGTACCTACATACTATCACCAATGTTACCTCTTAGCCTTCAAAACTCAAAATATATAAAAAGTTTGTTGACCCCTGAACTAGAGGAACAAAGGGAAGAGGTCTTGTGGTAAAGTCCAAGGAGCTGGGTGTCTCATACCTCTGCTAAAATCTCTGAGGATTTTGCCTTCAGGCTGGTTCTGAGAATGCCAAAAGAAGTCGAAGACTAGAATCAACTGTATCTGCCAGGCTGAAGGGGCAACACTGTAGAGGGATAGTATGCAGTTAGGAGTGGTAGGTCTTACTCCCTTCCTTCTGCCTCAGTAGCCCTCCATTCTTCCCTATGGTGGTTTACAGAGCCCTAGCCCCAGCTTCATAATGCTTGGAGCTTTGACTATATGGCGCTGAAAGACTACTGCTTATTAGCCAAGGTGGTGTACTAGATAGTTCTGAAATGTCTGACAAGAGATTTGTTTTTGACTTAGATGACATAACTTTCAAGACAGAGAGGCATAATAAAGTACTCCTAAAGAAAACACTCAAAAACACCTGAATCTATCTATGCTTTACTTGCTCTCTGCTTTCATTCCAGGCCATGTGTTTATTCTCATATACAAATATTGGCACCTTATAGGTTACTCAGATTCTCTGTGGTCTCTTTCTTTTATTCAGAGTAAGAATCTATTGTTTCCACATAACCTCTTTGCACAGGTGCAATGTTAGAATGGTAACAAACTTAAGTCAATGCTAACCACCCCTGTGTGAGAAAGAAATAATCTCCATTTTCTTCTCCCCCAAGTCATTCATGCAGGTCAATCAAATTAAGCATTGATCATTACCTTAACCCAGGGTTTTACTTTTAGAGCTGTAGTACAAAAATATAAATTAATAGAACCAACCACTAATTTCTCTCCACCCAGCCCCTGTCATGAATTAACATAGATTCATGGTCTTGTTCTCTATATTTCACTGGATGGATAGGGTATATAAGGGATAAAATCATAATAAATATTCTTGGATTATTATTTGACTACTGCATCCATATTTCCAGGGAAAATCAAAAAGTCAAGCTGAATCTTAGAGCGCTATCTGAATTAGCAGAATGTATGAATTTTAAGGACAAGATTGTGACCAGAACTCAATCATATTATGTTCGCTTCTAACTCCACTTGTCTGAAGTAGAGACCTACTTCTCCATGAGTGGTTGTGTAAGAACAAAGGTTTGTTTTGCATCTGATAATTTGCTTCAATCTTACTATGTACAGTGACCTCTGAACTGAACTAATTATCCTTTGTAAATGTTTACACAATATGAATATTATACACATTGTAGTAAGGTAAATTTCTTGGTAAATGAGCAAAAACAGACATAATGTTAATGAGTTAAAATTTGAAGGTTAGAGTGTTTGGAAAATCTAACACAAAAAAGTCAATAGACATGTACTAGCCTTCTAGGCTGCCATAACAAAATACCACAGACTGAGTGGCTTAAGAAACAGAGATTTATTTTCTCACAGTTCTGGAGACTGGAAGTTTAAGATCAAGATGCCAGGTGGGTTGGTGTCTGGTGAGAGCTGACAAAGATTCTGTCATTGACCAAACCCTACTCAGGTTCCTCTGAACTCTTTCAACTAAGCCCAATCTTTGGACTTCCATGTTTATCTCTGTGTTCAATTTTAGCAAGAATCCTACTAAGTCAGTTTAACCAGATGCCCACCCCTACCCTCAATATCTGATCACCGTCAATATCCAATCGGGTTCTTTATCCTTGATTATACCCCAGGAGATGTCTGATCGCCCTGGTCTGCCTTCAACAAGAACCCTGTTAGGTCAGTCAAGCCAAAATCTCCTTTATTCTTGAGGTTTCTCTTAGTAATTTTTCATCTCTGAACCCCACCACTTTGTGCGTGCTATATTTGGAGTTGACTTCAAAATTCCATTGCAGCGATCCCTACATCTATGGCATTAGTGCCTCCTTGAATAAAGTCTGCCTTGCCAATTTGAACAAGTGTCATGAATAGTTTTTTCTTTAACAGGGCTCTCCCCTTGGGTTGCAAATGTCCACCTTCCCTGTGTGCTCATATGACCTCTTTGTGTGTGTGTATGTAGGGAGAGTGAGAAAGTGAGCACTCTGGTTTCTGTTCTTATAAGGACAGTAATCCCATCGGATAAGAGACCCACCTTTATAACCTCATTTAACATCAGTTACCTCTTTAGAGGTCCCATCGCCAAATACAGCCACATTGGAGGTTAGGATTTCAATGAATTTTGGGGGGACACAAACATTCAGTCTATAATAAAATGGATAGCTGTGGAGACTTATATGGTGAGTCTAGTATACAGTCACGTGTCTGAGCTTTATTAAAATTAAAGCATCTCTTCTGTCTCAGCTTAGGCTGCTTCTTATAAAGAAGCCTAATACAGGAAGAGAAAGTGTAATCACTTTTATTGTGGTCAATAAATGTTGCTTTTCTTCTACATCCAACTTCATTCTTAGTATTTCAGCCTCATTTTCTTATTTCTCCAGGGCTGGAGTGAGGAGGAACTGGGAGAAAAAGTAAGAGTCAGGAAATGTTTTATTTAATTGACAGTGATATGAACCTGTGTTGTTTTCTTACAGTCAAGGGAGATATTTACAGCTAAATTTCTTTTTGGTTGAATTTGTGGACTTTTCAGAGACTATCACTATAGATCATTGCTCTGTAGATTCCTTAACATGTTTTTCCCTCTCCTGGCTGCTTAGCACTCTGTTCTCAGTGTCTGGTTTATGATAGTAGAACTCACACAGATGTTCTTTTTTGGAGTTTCACCAGGTAACTGTCTTGGGAAAAATCTTTTTAAGAGAGTTCTCTTTGTTGCCTATTTCTAAAGGGAATATACCCTGATATCCTTTGTCCAGCTAAACTCTGCATGTGAAGACTGTCTCCTACACAGTCATCTCAGTCAAGTAGATGGTCATTCAGCATCTTCTTAGGCTTTCAGGCGTTTCTAGGTCTGTCTACAGAATCAGCCGTTGTATTCTTCTTCTCTCCAGATATTAAGGGAAATAAGTCAAACTCTCTGAATGGTCACCTGAAACTCCTTTTATTGGGCTGCAGAAGAGGTGGGAGCATCATTCTCTATTACAGCTGCTGTGAAAGGGGTCACACACTGTACTAACAATTCCCTCCAAAGAACTTCTCTGCTTATTTGCCTGTTCCACTTTTCCACTTTAACACATTTGAAGATGAGAGCCTAAAGGTTGCAGAACTAATATTTGAACACCCTTTTGCTCATCCTTTCGCAAGTGGTCCTGCGAAACACACAAACATGGGGGGTCATAACCTCAAGGTCCTGTTCTCTTGGGACATCCAGAATTAAGTCAATAGTAATCCCATTTGGTGTCCTAGTACAATATATAAAGGATTATAAGCAAAGTGGCAAAATACCACAGATAATGCAGAGAAAGTTCTTTAAATCATTTAGAGCGCTTTCTTAAATTAGCTCATTATTAATTTCCTTCCAGGAAAACATTGCCCTAAACAATGAATATAATTTTGAAATAAGTCATTATCAAGTGTTTTATACTGACAGCTGAATGAATGGAAGATTTTTTTTCTCATTTCAGGGCATAGAGAATTACGTTAAGAATTTATTTTGAAATAAAATGCACTGTGTAATTAATTGCATATGAAACACATCATTCATTGCAGAATTAGTTTATGCTTTCAAAAGTTTTCTTGGGCTGCAATTGATCATACATATTTCATACTATTTTAGATTTGTACACTTTTGCATTTGGTATAATTTAGTTCCAACTGTGTTATGAAATGTATACCAAATACTCTCTGGAGGCAAACTGAGGGAAAAGTGCTTTATGTGGTAAACTGAAATGTTAAGTCATTAATCATATCCTTCCTCATCATTTTCTTTTTAAAGACAGATGGTTTGCATTCAAGTCATACCGGAAGGCTTATAAGTCAGCCATATTTAAAGTGAGAAAGCTGGACATATTTAATATCTGTTTAAATTCTCTCAGTCTTCATTCTATCCTCCTTCTACCTTGATTTCATGTACTCTAGAGGCTAGAAAGTTAGAAAAAACAAACAAAATGACTTTCCCAAACTCCTCTGAAGCTAAGGTTCTACATGTAGATGCACTTACATGAGACTTACAGGCAGAAGACAGAAAGGTGATCAAATCAACCAGTGTGGGGAGCTTGTGTCTTTTGGTTCTTCATCTTCTGAAAGAGCCATGATGGATATTCTGGAACTTGGGTCTTTATTATCATAGGCAACTACTGTCTGGTGCTGCAGCACAGGAGTTATAACAATGCCACTAGTGTTTCTTCTGGCTATTTCTTGCAGTGTATAATCTAAGTCTTGTTCTCTGGTCTATATCTTTAAATAAATACTTGTCATCTTAAACTAGCTAGGATGGATTTTCCTTTCTGCAGCTAAGAAATCATACAAAAATTTAGACATTAGAGTCCATAGGCAATGTGAATGAGGAATTGGTTTTCTAACCTGAATGGGTTTAGAGGCAGTGAAGTTCTGATTAGAATTAGAAGAGGAAACATTGTGTCACAATTCTTGTTTAAAATTGTTTTTGAAGTCACCTGGAAAGATGGGTGGAGAGAAGGCAAATCTTCTGAAGAGAAAGTAGGTACTATCAGAGGACAGTTTAGAGGTCATAAGAAATTCAAGACTATGGAGTGGCCGATTCCTTCTAACTGGGAAAGATAGTGAAATGAGAGTCTAAAGATTTTAAATTATAAGTTCAAATCTTTGTCAGAGAATCAAAAAGCTCCTATGACTCCTTTAAATGTACCTTATATCTCATAGTTGCAGATCTGATTTAATAAATACTTAGGTTTAAAATTCTCATCCTTGACAAGCAAAGGTAAAACTTAGGTTTAAAAATGTGGGAAACTTGGGAGAGTTGGGGTAACTCCAGATAATAAAAACTCTCAAATCTCACTGAGACTTCCTGCCAGCAAAAGCAGTAAATTTTTCCGCCTCTTGAAATATGAAGGCTGTGTTTACTTTTTATAAAATTACACCAGAAATGTTTCCATGCAAAGTAATGCACTTTCTCCTGATGCCTCTCCCCTTTCACTCTTCATAGGCTCCAGATCAATACCTAGAATCAGTTTCCTTTATGCTTTAGGGTGTCTGAAACTTGAACGATAAAGATTATACAATAAGATAAATAAGTACTAGGGATGTAATGCACAGCATGATAATTATAATCAAAACTGCTACATGTTATACATGCAGGTTGCTAAGAGAGGAAATCTTGAGTTCTCATCACAAGGAAAACTGTTTTTTCTCTATTTCTTTAATGTTTATATGAGATGATGGATGTTCACTAAACTTACTGTGATAATTATTTGATGATGTATGTAAGTAGAATCATTATGACGTACATCTTAAACGCATACAGTGCTGTATGTCAATTATGTCTCAAAAAAACTGGAAGAAAAAATTATACAATAGCAGTGTTCAAATATTTTGTTAACTTATAACAGTAAGAATTTAAGAATGTGTATGAGGACGTATACTTATTGTGTTAGATACGTAAGGGGAGATGCTTTTATACTGGCTAAACATACTGATTCTGGTGAACTGAATAGAGATTTGTTTCAATCAATATACTAACTCAAACAGCCATAAATGGCTATAACTGTAGTTTGTTTTTGATTAGTGGTCTATAACCTGGATTCAGTGGTGTCTATTTAAATGAAGTTGAGATGCCAGAAATTCCTTGGCTTAATAATAACTTATCAAAATAACTATGGAAATAGTATAAATAATATAAAGGAGATTCCTCATAACCTGCTTACCTACTATTCAAATGCATAAAAGGAGAAGACATAGAACATAGTTGCTGAAGCCAAGGCATTTGGAAAACACTTTTGAAGACAGATTCAGCATATTTGAAAAGTGCTATTGGGGCTTCCCTGGTGGCGCAGTGGTTGAGAGTCCGCCTGCCGATGCAGGGGACACAAGTTCGTGCCCCGGTCTGGGAAGATCCCACATGCCACGGAGCGGCTGGGCCCGTGAGCTATGGCCGCTGGGCCTGTGCGTCCAGAGCCTGTGCTCCACAACGGGAGAGGCCACAACAGTGAGAGG
>RJWK010023793.1:0-28846 GCA_004363435.1 Platanista minor | reverse complement strand
CATCTTCTTTATCCATTCATCTGCCAATGGACACTTAGGTTGCTTCCATGTCCTGGCTATTGTAAATACTGCTGCAATGAACATTGTGGTACATGACTCCTTTTGAATTATAGTTTTCTCAGTGTATATGCCCAGTAGTGGGATTGCTAAGTCATATGGTAGTTCTATTTTTAGTTTTTTAAGGAATCTCCATAGTGTTCTCCATAGTGGCTGTATCAATTTACATTCCCACCAACAGTGCAAGAGAGTTCCCTTTTCTCCACACCCTCTCCCATATTTATTGTTTGTACATTTTTTGATTATGGCCATTCTGACGGGTGTGAGGTGATACCTCATTGTAGTTTTGATTTGCATTTCTCTAATGATTAGTGATGTTGAGCATCCTTTCATGTGTTTGTTGGCAATCTGTATGTCTTCTTTGGAGAAATGTCTATTTAGGTCTTCTGTCCATTTTTGAATTGGGTTGTTTGTTTTTTTGATATTGAGCTCCATGAGCTGCTTGTATATTTTGGAGATTAATCCTTTGTCAGTGGCTTCATTTGCAAATATTTTCTCCCATTCTGAGGGCTGTCTTTTTGTCTTGTTTATGGTTTCCTTTGCTATGCAAAAGCTTTTATGTTTCATTAGGTCCCATTTATTTATTTTTGTTTTTATTTCCATTTCTCTAGGAGGTGGGTGTGTCATTTGGTTTTGGTATTCAATATAAAGCTATATATGAGTGTCTTTATATTAATACAAGTTGTGTGGTTACATTTTAATGGTACATTCTGTATGTTAGACCAGAAAGCTGAGATCCTGCCTTTTTCACATATTTGTTCAATTTCTATTTCTTGAGAACACTCAGAGCAAGCCTAATGTCTCTTTTCCATGACAATCCCTCAGAAATTAGAAATCTCCCCCGAGTGTTCTCTCCCCTGAGTGTTTCCTACACCTATGTTTTCCTTCACCAATCTGATCACTGTCCTACGAATGTATTCCAATTTGGTTCATGACTCTTGAAATGCTGGGGTCCAGAATTAAATGCATCATTGTATGTATGTTTTGACAAAGCAGATTCGAGCGGTACAGACATTTCTCTTTTATTAGATATATTTCCCATTAACTTTTTGATAGTCCCTTAAGACTTTTATACTTTTGAATATACACTGGTTCCTATGAACTAAAACTTTTAAGTCAAAGCCCTCTCTCTAGTGCATTTTAACGCATTTGCAGACATTTATATTTATGAACTCTTAAATGTACTTTGTTAAACAGCACAATACTACAATCTCCCTTTGGGATTCTATTTTGCCATAGAAAATATTCATTGAGTGACAAAACATGACATGATCTCTGTGTGTTTTGGGGTGGGATGGAGGGAGGAGAGTGTGTTGTGTGTGTGTACACAGATGGATATAAATAGATGGAGATAGGTATAGACAAAGACATTGATATATATTACCACAAAGATATATGGCAAGTTTTGATTAGAGTCATTTTGATGGGGTAGGATTATGTGTGATTCATATTTTCTCATATTTGATTTTGATATTCTTTTGTTGTAAGTATCTAGTAAGGTAGAATTCTCAAAATTAATGACACCTTCTATGCTTAGAGGTAGAGAAGGCAAGTCACATTGGGACAGGTTAGCCCCAGCTAATATTTGTGTTACAAATACTTGAGATGGGGTTTCCCTGGTGGCGCAGTGGTTGAGAGTCCGCCTGCCGATGCAGGGGACACAGGTTCGTGCCCCGGTCCGGGAAGATCCCACATGCCGTGGAGCAGCTGGGCCCGTGAGCCATGGCCGCTGAGCCTGCTCATCCAGAGCCTGTGCTCCGCAATGGGAGAGGCCACAACAGTGAGAGGCCCTCATACAGCAAAAAAAAAAAAAAAAAGTACTTGAGATGAATCTTAAAAATGAATAGGTTGCTCCAGGTAGATTACCATCAGCAAAGAATATAGATTTGTGGAGAGATTAAATAGAAAGTGTGTTGTGGCTTCATCATCAATGACTTTGACACCATATGAAAGAGTATTATATAGGTATTTTATGCTGGAGACTTTGGGGAAAATTTAATGGTTTTCAGAAGGAAAGTAACATAATCTTACCTATACATTGAAGAGAGACCAATAGTGAAAAAGGCCAACGTTAGAGATAAGAGATTGGAGACGACAGCTGTTAAACCTCCATTACAGGACTCTTGAGCAAGATGATTGGATCTGAATAGAAAAATGTCAAGGAAATCAAGAGAGTGGATTCAAGCAGTATTTCCCAAACTACAGTACTAGTATTTACTAATGAACATCTTCGAATATTCATTAGTATCAATGTTATTATTAATATTTATATAATTGGTGAACCGGAGGAATTGTTTTTTGTCAAATAAACTTTAGAAATGTCACATGTTGCATTCCACTTTTGAATATTTGAAATGCACACAAATATATTAAAGATCTGAGAAGTGCTGCCATAAAGGAACATGTTAACTTTTCTTAATACAGCATTTCCTAAACTCATCTGATCCCATGGAATTCCTATAAATACCTAACAATGTGCAAGTATTCTATGCACTCAATTTGGGAAATACAGCATTAGAGAAACATTGAAAGGCAGAAACAACAAAACATAGTATTTGGTTACCTAAGGAGGAAGATAGATGAGGAGAATTAAAAGATGTTGCTTGGTTTTTAGTTCCTGGACTAGGAAAACAGTGTTATATGGTTAACAGGTTTATGAGAGTCGGTTTGGTTGGGAATTATCAGTGCAAGTTTGCATTATTTAGGTGTCAGGTGTCAGCATACCAACATTTGAAGATATTCATGTAATAAATCTACATATCTGCAAAAGACAAGTCAAAAGCAGCATTAGGGCTTCCCTGGTGGCGCAGTGGTTGAGAGTCCGCCTGCCGATGCAGGGGACACAGGTTCGTGCCCCGGTCCAGGAAGATCCCACATGCCGCGGAGCGGCTGGGCCCGTGAGCCATGGCCGCTGAGCCTGCGCGTCCGGAGCCTGTGCTCCGCAGCGGGAGAGGCTGCAGCAGTGAGAGGCCCGCGTACCGCAAAAAACAAAAACAAAAAAAAGCAGCATTAGAAATTCTGATGAGCTATTCACAAAACTTTGCTACTAATCAAAATGCATTGCCTCACAGTGTTCCAGCACGACTGCTAAAGAAGTCAACAGTAAATGGTCCTCGTAAATGTGGAAGTTGAAACGCATACATATGGAATCTAAAAAAGCAGTACTGATGAACCTAGCGGCCGGGCAAGAATAAAGACGCAGATGTAGAGAATGGACTTGAGGACACAGCAGGGGAAAGGGAAGCTGGGATGAAGTGAGAAAGTATTGACATATATATGGTAGTGTATACACTACCAAATGTAAAATAGATGGCTAGTGGGAAGCTGCTTCATAGCACAGGGAGATCAGCTCGGTGCTTTGAGCTGACCTAGAGGTATGGAATAGGGAGGGTAGGAGGGAGGCTCAGGAGGGAGGGGACATGGGGTTACACATATACATATAGCTGATTCAGTTTGTTGTACAGCAGAAACTAACCCAACATTGTAAAGCAATTATACTCCAATAAAGATGTGAAAAAAAAGAGAAAATGACAAAAAAAAAAAATGTGGAAGCTGAAATTATTTCCATGGGATATTCTTTTCCTAGATACCGTAACTAAGGGATTTGGAGCCTCTTGCCCACTGGCATGTGAGATTCTGGGAAATACTTTTAATCTGTGTTGCCATTTCCTTGAGTTCCCTGTTATTTAAGAGCTTAATTGGTGTGACTGTGCTAAGATAAACCCAATAAAGTAAAATAAGATGTGAACTGCTGGGGGCTAAAATCACAGAGCATGAAGCAAATTCTCAGAAAGAATATTAACACTTAGTAGCCGTCAATACATTTCACACCTGGGAGAGGCAGGGAGATTTACCATCTTCTGGCCTGCCCAGTCAGACTGAGCTCGGAAAATGTGTAAGAAATCTACTTCCCTTCTAAAAGGAGAAAGTGAGAAGGCAAGGACAGCTTGTTCCCATTCCAGGTGTTTTGCTGATCTGCTTTGTGAGCTGAAGCAATTCCAGGAATTCATCTTCCTCAATCCCACATCTGCAGAAGGAAAAGAACAGCAATAGCAATGTGCCGTGGCTGTCCACTCCGCAGGTTTGCCAAAAATTACCAGAGCACCAATAATTATGGCGGCTGGAAAAGGCTTCAGGGTTAGGAGAAGGTTTAAATCCCACAACTCCTTTACCAAATTTAAAACAAAAATGAGAAAAAGAATGAAATTCTGCCATTTGCAGCAACATGGATGGACTTGGAGGGCATTATGCTAAGTGAAATGTCAGACAGAGAAAGACAAATATTGTATGATATCACTTACATGTGGAATCTGAAAAATATAACAAACTAGTGAATATAACAAAAAAGAAGCCGACTCACAGACACAGAGAACAAACTAGTGATTACCAGTGGGGGCAGGGAAGGGGGGGCCATATAGGGGTAGGGGAAAAAGGGGTTATTACGGGATTATATGAAATCACTTGTATGAAACTTCTGAAAATTGTAAAGCACTACAGAATTTAAAGAATCTCTCATTCAATAAAGAAAAAAGTGACTTTGGGTAAATGTTAGCTTTTTGGTCCTCTACTTTTCTCATGTGTAAAATAAGAATAATAATTCTAAAATGTGGGAAGCTGTAGAACTAAATAATATTTATACATATATTTTTTAAATCATCAAATTATAAAAAGCAAAACATAAAATCATAAAAATCAAACTGTGTGCTGAATAAATTATTGTGGTGATTTTTCCAATTTATATTTTCTATTCTATACAAGTAATTGTAATGAAAATACACCTGAGGTTTCTCTGCTCCATAGCTTCCAATACTAAATGCTAAACCATTTAGTTCCAAGGTTGAATGCCTTTCCTCATGCGTAACTCAATGGTTTTCAAAAGTCCATTTCATAAGTAAAGTACTTGTCTATGCTTCCTTGTCCCACATTCTCTGCTTCTAAGTGATATTTTATCATTTTTATCTTCAACCTGACTTTAAGTCATTCATCCAAAGAAAAAATACCTTTTCCCTTAAGAAGGGTATTTCTTCAGCACTTTCTGTTAGATACAAAGTTGCTCCTAAAGAAAGAGCTCTTTCAAAGATCCCTTTGCCCCTCTTATAGATCTGATTAATAAGTCTTTACCAAGAACCCTCAGTGTGCAGACTTTTCTTGTTAATCGAATTTTCTAGTTAATAAGAGAATAAATCAGAAAACATTTTCTGTCATCCATTTATGTTTACATTAAGTTTTTCTCCCTCTCTTGTAAACATAACTGATTCAATCTTACTACCTGAAGCTTTTACCTGAGTCAGGCCTATCATTTTAAATACAGAGATTTTATCTCCCAGGAGACAGGGAGCAACTGTAAACTCAGTACATTTTACAGCATTAACCATGTGGATGCAGATTCTTCAACAACATTGCAGTGAATATAGACAAGCCCCAAGATAAAGTGAGAAATTTGTATTTTTTTAATTGAGCAAATTTCTTAAGAGTTTATTTTGCTACTTTTTCTTACTTCTTTCTAAAAGTGATGTACCTAAAAAACTATGTTGATTAGTTAAGGTTTTGTGTTAAATTCAAGTCCCTTCTCAGATCCAAAATAGTTCACAAATTAGTCAAAAATAATTCGAATAAAATAAAGTTAATGTTATTTCAGCAGTTTGCTTTACTTCATAAACTTTCAAGAGCCAGGATGATACTGTGCAGCTGTTCCATAGCGTTCCATAAAGAACAGGGTCTCCTTAGCTGCTGTGACCTATGTTCACATCCCAATTATGAAGAGACAAAGCACATGGTCACAAGAAGTATTAATCACATTATTTATGTAAACGTCTACTTAACCCTATAGCTTGAAACATTTAATAATAAACCCATTCCAGTCATTTTAAATCAGAGTCTGGCTGTGCTCCCTTAGATGTTTAAGAAGGGATAATCCCAGACCAGTGTAGCAAGGAGAGAATATTTCTGGGCTGAGAATTGGTACAAGTTCCTGATATGCCTCCAACTGAGTGACCTTGGGCAATTCAGCTTTATTTTCTTCATCTGTAAAGGGAAAGGATTAAAATTTTAGGTAGTCTCTAAGGGTCCTTCTGATGTAAAAGTCTATAATCCTCTTCATCTTTCAGATTAGTTAGTAGTTGAGCAGAAGCAGATTTAGATTCAATAACACAAGAAGAAATTTTTGTAACTATGTATAGTGACTGATAGTAATCATTACCGTGATGATCATTTCACAATATATACATGATGTATCAAATCACTATGCTGTACACCTGGAACTAATATAATGTTATATGTCAATTATACCTCAATTTTAAAAGATGCAATAAGAGTAACCTCAAGATTTCCCCTTAGAGAGATGAATTATAAAAATCCCATATGTGGAATACTCAGGATATGGGCTGATATCATCCTTCTGATCATCCATCAGGAGTCAAAATATTTTCTTTCATTATCAAAGATGTTTAATAAGATAGTCTTAAATTGAGAGACTGTTCTGTGAGTTGAATATCATAATTTTGCATGATGACCAGCTCTAGCTTTTCATTAGAACTGAAAAAGGTGGTTAATGAACCATCTTTTCCTTTTCCTATTACAATAATCTCATTTCAAAGTGTTAATATTGCTGTAATATATCTCTTACAAATGTTGACCCAGACAACAGAATCACCCAAGTCAATATTATTCATGTACTTCATATTTAAGAATATCTTTTAAAATGTCTTTTTTTTTGTTTACTAACTCAGCAGTTTCAAAGCTAGATCTCACCAGAAAAGTAAGGTTAATTTCCATATAATAGATTCTAGGATCTGGATCCTGTAACACACTTATAGACTTATAGCTGGGTTATGTGCCCACAGGTGTCTTATATGGTTTTTTAAAAATAACAGTACCAACACAATTTGGGAAACTACTCTCACATGTATGAATTCAGGCTTTGTTTCTGTCACATTGCTACTAATTTGGACCAATCCTATGAAGAGGGAAATCCTACTCTATGATTCCTCAGATCTGAGCTTCATGTCTACCCTTGTGCTAACACGCAGGCAGAACACTGGGATTATTAGCAACTTTGGAACTATACGGGCTAGTTGGGGGGTGGTTCCCACAGAGAGAGAGCTTTGCTGAGCAGGCAATTCAACGGATTATCATCTACATGGTAAACAGTCTATTTTTCTTGAAACTCTCCCCTTCTATGGCTTCTGTAAGGCTTCCCTCCCCTGGTTTTCTCTTACCTCTCTAGTAACTTTTCCTCAATATTCTTCCAAGGCTCTCTTCTTCCACTTTGCTTTCAAAAGTGGGTGTTACCCTGAGCTCCATCTTCAGCCCTCTCCTCAATCTGTACACATCTCTTGGATAAACTGAGATAAACTCATGGCTTCAAAGGCCACTTTTGTTGCTAAATCTTATCACTAACCTAGACTTTTCTACAAGCTACAAACCCACACTTTCAATTGTCTGCTATCTATTCCATAAACACTTAAGATTCAACATATCTGAAACCTGAGCTTACCAATTTCCTCAAAAATCTGATCATCCCACTTTTAGTCAGTAGCACCATCATTTCCATCATAGGCCAAGTATGAAGAGGTAATGCTACAATCCTCTCTTCCCCTTCTGGTCTATATTTGAATAATATAAATAGAAAACAAGTCAAAGCAAGAGCACTCCTCAAGAGAGCACTGGCCTGAGGTCATGACGCAGACAGCCAGGGGATCATATGGATATGCCGGTAGCAGGGACTGCTGGGCAGGGTTTGGGTTGAGAAACAGCTATTACGGGATTAAGAAGGAAGAGAGAAGTACAAGAAGGATGGACAGCCTCAAAAACAAATGTCAAATGTTTTGACAAATGTCAAAAACAAATGGAGATATGAGAGAAGATATTAAAGATGTTGTGGTGAAATCAACAGATAATAGTAAGATAAGAAAAGCAGGAAAAGAATGAAGTTGAGATAATACCACGATTTCTGATTTGAATGTTAAGGTAGATTTGCGTGTTTTTTTGTCTCTGTCTCCAAGGCTACCACCCTTTCTAAACAAGAGTAATGAAAAGTAATACTATCATTTCTCACTTAGAGCACTGAAATCTCCTCATTGGTTTCCCTGAATCTACTCTTTCCCCCTCCAATTCAGTCTCCAAAAAGCAGCCAGAGTAATATTTCCAAGCATAAAGTTTATTCTTTCACTACAGAGACTAAGCCCCTGTAGTGGCTTTTCATTGGTCACAGGAAGAGAGGAGAATATTTAGTACATACCAGAAGGCCCTACATGGTCCTGTCCTTACTTGCCTAGTCTACCCCTGCAACTTTTACTACTCTTCCAGATATACCAATCTTGTTTTGCAAACCCTCTAATATGCTATGCCCCATCACCCCACTTCAGAGCTTTTGCTGATGTTGTAATTTCTTCCTGGAAGTCATTCTCTGCCTAGTTAACTAGTACTCATTCTTCTGATCTCAGCTGAATTAGCAATCTGCCAGGGAAACCTTTCTTGCCCTCCTTCTGCTCCTCAAAGAGGGCACCTTTCCCTGTTAGATGCTCTCACAGCATTCTGCACCTGCCCCTCTTAGCACTTCTCCCAGCTTATAATTAATTCTCCATCTGCATAATAAGGTGATTAATGAGTCTCCCCTTTTAATTTTTTTTTTAATTTTTTAAAATTCCTCCCTTCCTTCCTTCCTTCCTTTCTTTTTGGCTGTATTGGGTCTTCGTTGCTGCGCATGGGCTTTCTCTAGTTGCGGCGAGCGGGGTTACTCTTGGTTGTGGCGTGGTGTGCGGGCTTCTCATTGTGGTGGCTTCTCTTGCAGTGGAGCACGGGCTATAGGCACGCAGACTTCCGTAGTTATGGCATTCAGGCTCAGGAGTTGTGGCTCGCAGGCTCTAGAGTGCAGGCTCAGTAGTTGTGGTGCATGGGCTTAGTTGCTCTGCGGCATGTGGGATCTTCCCGGACCAGGGCTCGAACCCATGTCCCCTGCATTGGCAGGTGGATTCATAACCACTGCGCCACCAGGGAAGTCCTGAGTCTCTCCTCTTTAAATAATAAACTCTGTAAATACAGGGAACACTATTGTTCAGTTCAACATTTTATCCTTTATGCATAGGCAGTGGTCTGGCTCTCAGTGATGCGTGGTAAATTCCTTATTGGTTGAATGAACGCATGAGTTAATTGCCAAAAGGGAAGCAGATTTGTATACTGGCTTTGAGAGGCCTGTAGAAGATTCAAAGGAAGATGCTTAGCATGTGGTTGATAGGCAGGTCTCTGTGGTTGGAAAAGCACTCATTGTGGAATGAAACTGTCAGGGTTTAAAACCCAGCTTAGTCATTTACTATCTGTGTAACCATAAGCAAATTTTGTTATACGGCTAAACTTTAGTTTCCTCCTCTGTAAAATGAAGATGATAATAGCATCTATCTCACTGGTGGTGGTTGTAAGAGTTAATGAAATCATGAACATACACTAGTTAACCCAGTACCTTGCACATAGTAGGGACACATGAATATTGTCATTGTTGTTGTTATCATTCTGGATGTCTGAACTACAAGGAAATGTTGGGGCTAACTACAGTTTTCAAATCATTCAGGATGGTTGAAGTGATGAGAGTGGTTGAGATTGCCTAGGGAGAGAATACGGAGAGGAAAAAAGGCCAAAAGAGAGAACAACAAAAGATTCAGAGGGAAAGAAAACAATCTACAAGGGGTTAATCAGAGAATCAGAAAAAAAGGCAAGGAAAGTTTGGCATGAAAGAAGATGAGAGATCTGATTCTTTCCTATTTGTTATTACTTTAAAATAAATCCATGCTTTGGCAGCTAGACCTTAAAATGACTGGGAGGCAATGTCACCATAAACAAAGTACTTATTGAGTTCTCTAGAAATTATATACTTTGGCTTAAGAACATCCTTACCATTTAGAAACCAGGAAGTCAATGTTCTTCCTCATTATTATATTGGAGAATATCTTCCTTGGTCCTTAGTTGATCTAAAAGACTGGGATGAAACAACACATTGACGGAAGAGAGAAATGGCTTAAAGAGTTTTCCAGCAAGCAGTGCACAGACCTACATCAAGACCAGGGTCCAAAGAATTTGCTGCAGGAAACCAAATGACTGAGTATATGTCATTTTTTAATGACTGAAAAAAACAGCAAAGAACAGCAGCCTGCTGACATGTTTCATATCCAATTCAATTCATTGGATTTTCACTCCTAACTACTCTCTATTACCTCTGACATTTCCAGAGTCAATGGAAAACCAGAAATTGCACACTTTGTTCATGGTATTGTCTACTTTTTCTTCAGGAATATGACTGTTCAAAAAGATTTGATGAGAAATTCATCTTCAAGGGCTGCTACTCTACCAAGTGACTGTGCCCTGTTGTAACCACAGCACACAGGGGATGATCTGGCAATCACATACACACACACACACACACACACACACACACACTCACACCACACACAAACACACACACACACAAACACACACAATGACTCCTCACAGTGTTTGCTTCCAGATGGTAAACAAAATAATCAGGTCTCAGAATCAGAATACACTTTTAGTTAGATTTTAAAATGGCACTTGGGTTATGTTATGGCCTTTTCTACAAATAAATAAAAGCTCTTATAATTTTACAAATGTGGATATGACAAGAGCAAAACCAGAGTGGTTCCAATTATCTTACCAGATTGAAAGTGCTGAATCAGAGTTCCAAAGTGTGCCCAGCCATCTATTCCCCGTGAATAATTCAGAGAATTATGGCTATATATTATTCTGATCCACCTCTGGTTCAAAATTTACAGTTGCTTTGCAGGACTTCTATGGACTGTAGACTGTTCTCTTGACTAGCTATTTCCGGAATTTGTATCTTTGTATATGCAAATTCCAGAAAGAATGTAAGCAATGAGATACCAGGTTTGCCTCCATTCATGAAAACTACCAGTTTCATTAAAGAGATCACATCAACAAATATAGTCTGTATGGGATAAAACACAAAGATCGTGCTCTGTCAATATTCGCTGTACTAATTTAGAGAATTTAACACTGATAGGAATATCTACACAATGTCATCAGTCTAATGATATTATATCCAGTGGAAAAGAATCTCTCCTTTTTGAGCTGGCTTGTATTTTATAGAGTTATTGCAAGAGTCACAGTCGCTCCAGAATATATTTTGAAGTCATAGTGACCAGAAATACTGGCTTTGATTTGGAAGCTGCAAACATTATTTCTCTGGGTTCTCACATACCTCAGTCAGAGGTAGTCTTACTACTGGAATCAGTTTTACCCATTATCGTCGCACATGGAACCCAGAACAGGAATGGTGGGTAGGGAAAGAAAAACAATAATTATGAGTATCAAATACCGTACTTGAGCAGTCAGCAAGCTTGTCAATTATATTATGACCAATGGCTTTAAAACCATCATCATCCTCCTCTGAATGATAGATGGCAAAGTAGAAATTTATCTCCAGTGTTACAACAGCCCACTTGGGCTTATCCAGTGCATATCACTTTCCACATAGGAAACACATTCTGGGAAGCAGTAAGTGAATTCAAAGAGGACAGAAAATGGGCGGGGGGTGGGGGGAAGCAGTTCATATTGGAACTTGCTTATCTTTATACAGTCAACAAATGTGAGAACTCGCTACAGACAAGGTGCAGAAGGCAGTACTGAGACCATGGTCTCTGCCTTCCAGAATCCTAGAATCTAGGCTAGTTAAATTCATGGAGCTCCACTCTCCTCATAAATCTACATTCCACATGATCTCTTATTTCACTAGCAGCAAGCTTTTGTCCCTGTGCGGTTTCCTGGAACTATAATTTGAGGACCAATTTATTCCTTTTTAGTAGATTTCTGTTCTCTTCCTTTGAATTCTCAGCAATAATAATGTGATTAGCAAGAAGGCCAGGACCAAATATTAATGAGATAATTATGATGTTTTCTTACACCAGGCAACCAGGGACTTCTGGCAAGGACCAGCAGGATGGAAAGCAAGAGGACAAGGATAAAATGCTGGTTTCCAGAAATGACTTAGGCTCTCTGATATCCTCACTGAAGAAGCAAAATCTAATAATAAACATTAAAAAGACAATAGCATACACCAGTGAGGGGGAAAACAGTGAGCAGAAGGCTCTGAGAAGAAAAAGTACTTATTGAAAGTTCACCTGTAGCATGGGGACCTAGCTTATGGAACTTCTCTGCACATACTCTTGTAAATATTTCTCCTAAAACTAAAGTATGTTTCCCAAAAAAAATTTTTTTTTTTTCTTATGGGCATGTAACAAAGTCACAAAATTTAAGTCATGGTACCATTTAGATATTCATAGAAAATTTAATTTCTTAATTTCTTTTCAGACAATGCCTTTCTCTTGAGCCCCATATACTGGCTATCAAAAAAAGAGACAAAATATCTGAGCTAATTTAATACTTAATTAAATCCAATAATTTACACATCTTTCCCTAAAATAGTGAGTGGATGCTGGTGAAAGAAGTGTGCGGCTTACACTTCTTTTGGTGTGAGTCCTCAGGGAATGTTCTGGCACCCATTGGTACCCAACAAAATACCACTTATTCTCTTAGTCAGTAGGCAGTGCGAAAGTCAGCACCTGGCTATTCAAGGTCTACTTTTTGCCTAGAGAAATTACTCCCAAGGAGCAGCTGCAGTTTCCTCTCTTTCTGACTCAACTCTAAGCTTTATAGACGCAAATAGATCCCTTCCTCATTCCTCACGGTCCTAAGACCTTGCAGGTCACCTCCAACTTTGGCTATGGGATCACCTCATCCCACTATCGTCGCCCTGTGTGTTTTATTAGTCCATCCTTTGACAAAGATTTTACTGACAGCTCCCCATACAGTTAGTCAAAAAAACTTTTTAAAAAATACATAACACAACAGACAGTATCTGTACACTAGACATCAATATAACAGGAGTCCCTTCTCATGACTGTGAAAACAAAGCAAAACTTAAAAACTTAGTTTTGGTGGTGGACAGGACCTCTGGTTTCCCAACAAATGAACTAAAATATCCCAGCAGAGAATTAAAACCAAGGTGTAAGACAGGAAAGGGATGAGATTTTAAAATAACTGCTTTTGTGACACCCCCAAAACATGGAATTGGAAAAGACAGGTTTGGGCTAGGCAGTGTCTCTGACTGTAACTATTACTCTGTGTTCTTCCCCTAGTTTGCCCAGTGTCCTTAGTGCTGATTGGAAGTACTGCTGTGAAAGGTTGCAGGGCAGGAATACATATAAGGCAGCATGTTTGTGCTTCATTTCCCCCTCCCCCACAGACCCACTCACTGGCAAGCTGATCGCCCCTACAGCCTGCTTCTGTTTCAAGTAGGAGACCAAATTCCTGAGGTAGGCCTTGCTCCATCACGGGCATCTCCTCACCACCAGGCCCACTGGGGTCACCTGGTAACTAGGAGCACCCACATGGCCATTGGAGTTCCCCTGCTTGATGTACTGCATGACTTTGTTGAGCCTGAGTTGATCCAGTTGAAGGGACTGGACAATCTTCAGCTGGGTCAGCTTACTCTCATGATCTCTGAGGAAATCACTAATAACCCCCAATCTTCCTCTAGGATGTGCACTGATTTGGGAAGCACCTTTTTCTGGAGGGGAAGCAGCTTTTTTTTTTAACACAGGAAGCCCATTTCTACCCTATCATGGCACCTCGCTCTCAACTCAGTGTCCATGACGTGCAGCAACTAAAGAAGTTTTAGGGGAGTTTTCTAGACCCAATGGCACTCCATTCTCCTCACTCTGCTAGGATGGTCTCCACCATGCATACAGTGGTCTGCTCCCAAAGCCCCATGCTGGGGAAACTAACTCAACATGGGGAGCGTAAGAGAAGATCACCTGAGCTTAGTTTTAAAAGTTAAGGATGAGTTAAGCAAAATCGGATGACAATGGAGAAAACTGTACCAGGTGAAGATGAAGATAAGTAAAAGAGCAAGGAAGCACACATAAGACATTTTCAAGGGAGCTGCAGACGGTTGAATAGGAATAGATAACAGAAGTTGATATGACAGTGACAAACTATAGCTGGGCATGTAAGCAAAGCCTGCGTCATTGAGAGTACTGTCCGCCATGTTTCACATTTAAGACCTGAAGGAGGTATTGAAGGATTGTAAGCAGAAGACAAAAAATTGGCATTTTAGAAAGACCACTCTAGAACCATATGAAAACATAATTGGAGGTGATTTAGAAGACTGTTATAATAAAGTCATAAACAAATACAGTGGCAAAAAGACAGAATGGGGAGACAGATTTGAAAATTGTTAATGTGGCAGAATGGAGGTCTTGGTACCTAAAGGGTTATGTGCAATTAGTGGGGAGAAAAAATGGCTTGAGGGAGAATATACAAGAAGATGAGCAGTTTTGGGAGGAGAAGAGGATTATTATTCCCAATATGTTATTAATTTATTAAATATGATCAGCACCTGAGTAAAACCAGCCTCAATGAGATAGAACTTTGATAGGAAGGAAAGGAAGAGGAGAGAAAACACATTGAAAGGGATCCAAAACGCGATAATGTGTTTCAAGAGACCCTTGAATCCTCAATTTTACACTCTCATTTATTATGCATACCCACCAAATCCTTTTGATCTCCCAATCAGAAGCTTCGAATGTTTTTTACTCCTCTACATTTCAACTGAGCATCTTATTCATATCAATATTAGAAGGGAATAAGTCTTATCCTGTACCCAAAGAAGCCACATAACAGCAAAATATCTTGAGCATATCACTCAATCTCTACCCCAAGCCTCCATAAATGTCTTTACACAATCAACCTTTAAAGAGTTTGACTTTCACCAAGAGCCAATTTTAAAATGGAATACGTGTGAATTTTTAGTTAAAAAGAATGGTATTTAGTGCATAATTTTGTCTTTTAATATATTTAAAGACTTTATGTCAGCATATAGGTTGAGATTCATAATTTTGTTCAAAGCTTTCTGTATAAAGACCACATGATACTTTCACCTCAGATCAAAGTGACAGGAAAAAATTTCTTTTAATATGCTAATATATGGTATGTCCTATTGTCAGACAATGAGAACTACATCATCATCTGATTTCCCTCTTGCCTGGGCTACTAAGAACCTGAGTATAAATAATACTATTCTCAATCTGAGATTTGTTTTATTTTTGCTTCTCTTCTTCATGCCCCTGCTCCCCAAATTTACTATTTAAAATTTGACTTTTGTTCCATGTTACAGGCCTCATCCATCTGTACCATACCATATTCTTATGATGAGCAAACTTACACCCTTTTAAGAACTCCCAATCCTGTTCTACTAGGGATCCTATAATCCTGCTTATTACTGAGGGCTTCCTAGAGTTTTCAAGCTATATAAATATTTTGGTGCGATCCTTTTGTCCCTTCTTGAAAAGGAACATCAAATCTCCAGCTGCTGGGAAATGGTGCTTTTCCCTATCATTGGAATCAATGTGTCAAGGCATATGTCCTTAATGGAGGTTTTGGCAAGCATGATATTAGAGTTATTATTAGATAGAAGTAAACCGAATAGTTTGTTTTCTGTGCTGCACATACAAATCGATGGTCTAAATCAAACACTGCCGTTTATAATGTGGTAGAAATATTTACATGGGAAAAAAGCACTAATCAGTGTACAGCATTAAGAAAATGTAAGTTTTACAAATTCCAGAAGCCAAAATATTTTACAGACCACAAGAAAAGGAAGAACAAAGAAAACCCAAAGAAAGTATATAAACCCATGCTAGGAAATGGACTCTATCCTCAAAGAGTTTGGTTCAGTTAGCATCTTCTGGTTGCGAGGAAAAGGAGATTCACTTTAGTTATCCAAGAAACAAAGTGATGTTGGCGATAGTGAGGCAGTGCTGTATGAACATAAGTGCACAGGAATCTAGGAAAAGTCAAAACAACTAGAGTGGGATCCATAGTAGAGCCCAGGCTGCAGAATCTCCACCTACAGTCTGGATACCAAGTCTGTAAAAATAACCAAATACATAATAAATGGTTAATTGGTATTCCATTTCAGTGCATGATGAAATAATATTATCAGTTTTCAGACTTTATGCCTACCCTGAAGTAATATGTCACTAATATCTCTGCTTGCCCTTCTCTATCCCATCACCAATTTCTCGATTCTTGTTTTTCACCTTTATACATTTTCTGATGTTTCTCCTTTAATAATCTATTTTCTTCTAACTCCAGCTTGACCTTGACTTATGATTTCAACCACATAGCTTAATTCTCTATATATGTCCTTTGATATGCCTTCCACTTCTCTCTGCATTTCCTAATTTGGTCCAAACAAGACAAAGTCAGATTGGCCTATATATCTTTTTACTCCAGGCCACAAAATAGGTCACTGGCCAGTCTCTGAATTTGGGTAAGGAAGACTATGTGGTTACCTGGTACTCCTAGACCTGCCTTATTAGCTATGAGCAAAAAAGTTTCAGTTAAGAAGGACCAAGGGCATGGCACAAAGACTGGTGGATTGAATATGCAGCCCTATAATTCACTCATGTGATGAGAAAGTAACAGAATTCTACCACCTTGCTCCTTCCAAAAAAATTATTTTTGCATCTTGAGTCTTTGGCAGATTTCCCTGGCACTCAACATGGACTTCCAGAATGTATACATGTAGCCTAATCAAAATAATCAATGAAAAATAAATAATAATCAATGAATTAAGGCACATGTCTCTAATGAAAACAAGCTGCTACCTTTTATTTAAAAAAGTGTCATATGCACTCCAAAGATAAATGCAAGTGTATTTCTGATTATTGGGTGCTGTTCTTTATCCTCATCACCCTCCCTTTGAATGCCATAGTTTCCTGCTGCAACCGATCACCTCTATGGGCATTACTGCTCAAAACCTAATGCAGTCACTGTAACTAACTCAATCTGCATGTCTTGCATCTTGAAGGTTTCAAGTACTTTTGAAACAAAATAGTCTTGTTTCAAAATACGAAAGACATTAAAGCTATATGTACTTAATAAATGTGTATTAATAGAATATATATAATTATAACTGGACTTAAAGCTCATTGAAATAAAGGACTATCTCTCTTGTTCATTTCTCTGCCCCAGACACTGGTACAATTTCTGACATGTAGTATGTGCTCAATATATTTTTCAAAGTAAATAATCATTCAATAAATAAATGAACACCACACCTACTTGCCCACAACTTCCAAACAGTGGAAGAACGGAGATTAGAATCTAGTGAGGACCATTTTTTGAATAGTATCAATAAGTGCCTCTAGGTCCCATAGAATCAGTGAGTAGACAATTAAACTAGAAATGAAACAGGTTTAGAATCAGGTCTCCTAATTTAAAATGAGTTTTTAGAGAAAGGCAGAAGTACAACAAAAATACTGCAGAGACTCTATCTAATAGGGGAAAAAAAGGTGCTTAATTATTCTTAGCCTACCTAGATGGATGGACAGATGGATGGATGGATGGATAGACAGATAGACAGATAGATAGATCTAGATAGATAGATAGATAGATAGATAGATCTATGTATATATTTATTCCTGAAAGTAGCTTCCACTAGACAAAATCTGATGTTTATTGTTTGGTGCTCTCAGATAAAGAGTCTCAGATAAAGGGACAGGATTCCCTGCCTCTTTCTGAGAAGGTAAGATGCTTAAACACACCCGTGAAACCCCTCATAACCCAGGACACCACCCATCCTCCAGCAGAGGAGTTAGATTCCCTTTGCCATCTTGGAGCTGAGTTTGTATAGTCCTTGCTCTCATCTCACTTGGCAACAGTCATTAGATTTCTAAATTCATCTTAATTCTCTAAACAGGAAGAACAAAGGGCAGAAGTCCCAAAGAATGTTATGTGTGACTCATTTTCAACTTTGTGTGAATAATTTGGCAGCACTGGATCAGGACAAAGGCATGATTTTGCTATTAAGGAGGAATATTTACATTTGTTTTTCTCCCTTACAGTTAAGCACCCAAATGAGAGACTTACTGCTGTGAACAACGCTGCCACCTTCCTCCCAGTGCCGGTTGTCATTTAGAAAGGGGCCAATTCACTGAAGTGAATCACTCATGTAATGGCCAAATTTCTAGAAGCTTGTGCCCTGGGGGCAACGAACTGGATTCTTTCTGCTTCTGGTTTGGACAGCTGTGAAGCCAGCTCAGTTGGTAAGGGTTGCACATATTCTTTACTGTCTTTAAATTAAAAAGCAATATACCTATACTTGAACCATGGTTCTGAAGCCAACTGAGAAACAATAATGTAATAATAGCTCAGTGTTATGGAATTAATGTTTATATTCCTCCCCTCCTCCCCACCCCCCAAAATTCGTATGTTGAAGTCCTAACCCCTTTGGGAGGTAATTAGGTTTGGTGAGGTCATGAAAATGGTGCTCTCGTGATGGAACTTGTGCCCTTATAAGAAGAGGAAGAGACACTAGAGCTCTCTTTCCCTCAGTGCGAGGACACAGCCTAGGGCATGTGAGCACACAGAGAAACAGTGGCCATCTGCAAGCCAGGAGGAGGACTCTCACCGAAAACTGAATCTTCCAGCACCTTGATCTTGGACTTCCCCAGCACCCGCAATTGTGAGAAATAAACCTTTATTGTTTAAGCCACCCAGTCTATCGCATTCAGGTAAGACAATTACAATTTGACTATTTACAAAACTGACACAAACAGCGTTCTAAATTTCTACCTAAAAATTTACTTGAAAACTCCAGTCAAGATGCTGCATTAACTTCAGAGTTTGATATACCCTTTTCCTTCGAAAAAATAATTGAAAAATCTAAAAGGAGAAAATCCAAAATATATAACCAGGCTTCAAAACGAAATAAATATTGTTATGGACTAGAATAGGAACAGAAGTGCAAAGCAAAGAATATGGCTAAAGCCCAGAATCTGCAGGGTTTGTAGCCTAGAAACAGGCAGGGCAGTTAAGATTCCAGTGAGCGAGAGGAAGAAGAATTTAAAATCCCACAGCAGATGTGGGCTAGGATTCAGGCTCACTGCCTGAAGCCAGGCACTGCCATGGAAGTACTGCCCTCTGCCCAGCCTCCCCTCTTCACTGCTCGTAGAAGGAAGCTGGAAAACTGCTTTCATCCAGGGCCCAAGACTTTATAAACCATAGGCTCCGCGAGGCTGCTTGACAAAGCATAACCCGAAGCTCAGGAACCGGCTCCCAGCTTGGATCCACACTGTACCAAACATCACAGCAAAGGAGGAGCCCCAACCTATCGAAACACCTGAGTCTAGACTGGAGGCCCAGAGGGCTAGATGGAGAGGGCAGAGAAAACCACTGTTCAAGGAGGAGGTGAGCACAAGAGAGAAGAGAGACAAGATAAAGTCATCCCACTCAAAAAACTACCCTGCACGCCATAGGACGTAACTTACTGCTAAGAAAGGCGGTCAACAAAATCTGCAACGGGAAAAAACAACCCCATTTAGGTAATGAATAATCAAAGAATGTTCCACCTAAGAATTATAAAAAGTATTTTGAATGTCCATAGCATTAAAGAAAGGGAGAACACCTGTTTAAAGAGAATTATAAATTATCACAGAAAAACGGGAAAATAAAACAATAATAGATATACATTAAAAACAGGATATTTTTTAAATAATGAAAAATAACAACAACAGAAACCTAAATGAACTCAGGATTTGATAAAGAAGGAATTAATAAGTAAAAATGTTGTTCTAAGGAATTTCTCATACGCAGCACGGAGGGATGCTTTGAAAGAGCAGCTTTGAAAGAGCAGCTAGGACACCAAGAGGAGAGACTAAGAGACCCCAGCATATGCCTAAAAGGGCAGTGAGAATAACAACCAAGAGATAAGGCATCTGAGATCCAGATGACATGTACGCAGTCATTAAGGTCTGATGGGATGAGGACACGTTGATTTAAGAGGGAGGTGCCCGGCTTGACTTCACTGTTGGTTCACAGCAGAGATTGCAATGCCATCAGGCAGGCAGCAGCCCCTGGGCAGCTCAAGGGATTGGGGGTAGTTTTTAACAAGCAGCAGTTTCCTAAAGGTTTCTAGAAACCAAGAACAGCCTAACCTCTTTAGGGAATTGTCAAGGGTCCCCTCAGGCAGAAGCAGGCAAAGATCATGGCCACATCCAGTTGGTAACTAAAAGGAGACTCTGATAGATTGCCAGCTTGCTTCTCAGTAGTTTCAGGGCAGACGAAGCATGTCTAGGAATCTGGAGCAAACAGCTGGTACAGGTGCAGGAATTCTTAATACACAGCGATGACTGGAAAGCTAGACACAAAGCAGGGACTGACAAAAAAAACCTTTTATTTTTAAAAACATAAAAAATAGAAGAAATGTAAATAGAAGAAAATCAAAAGAACAGTGAAGGAAAAGTAACGAATGCCACTCCTCCACTCAGACTACTTCACAACTTTCCACGTCACTCAGAGTGAGGTATCAAAGTCCTTAAAATGATGTTCAAAGCTCTACAAACTCCCCACCCACTCCCACCTGCCACCTTCCCAACCTCACCTCCTCCTGATTTTCTTTTTTCTTTTATTTTCTGATTTTCATTTTGCTGTTTTCTAGCCACATTAGCTTCGCTGCTCTTCTTTGGACTTCCCAGCCATGTTTCCAGCATCAGAACTTCTGCACTTGCTGTCCCCTCCGTTGGGAGATCTCCTTCTCCAGAAAGCCACTGGGCCTTCTCCCTCACCTCCTGCGATTCTTTGCTCACATGTTGCCTTCCTCAGGGGGGTCTTCCCCAACCACCCTGTTTAAGCTTGCCTCCACCCCTGCCCTCCCTGCCTGAGAGTGCCCCTCAGCACCCAGCACCATCTCATAGCCTACATGCTTTATTCATTTACTGTGTCTGTCTTCCCCTGCTAGGCTGTAACTTTTTGAGGACAGTGGTGTTTATGCCTTGTAATTCAGTGCTGGCCTGACACACTGTAGGCACTCAGTAATGATTTGTTGATAGAATCAATAAATGAGCCCGGGCATACGGGAAGCACTCAATAAAGGCCAAGTCTTGTATTTAAGCACAGCCATTCAACTACCAATAACTCGCTCCTTAGTCTGCTAATCACTCTGCTCCAGGAGGGTCAGTCACATCGTCAACATAATAATGATAACTGTCTATGATGTGCCAAGTTCCCTTTTGACATTTTATATTTCTTATATCACTTTAACATTAATTCAAAAGGGGATAAATTATTATTCCCATCTTATTGTGAGTATGAGACTGAGGTACAACAAAGTTACCTGATTTCCCCACATTAAAATAACTGGAGGGTGATCGAGCTGATTTGGAAACTGAGTCTGCCTTCCTCTTAAAATCATTCTGTCCTCTCCACTGACAGATTGCTGCTCTGACCCAGGACTCTCCATGATCACCCTCCCTCCTCCATCCACGATGCCTCTCTTCATTACCGTCATCTCCCATAGTGACTCTAGTGAACACTGCTGTCCATTCCTCCTTGCTAAGCTTGATTTATCTGGATTCTCTCTCTTCTAAAAATAACTTTATGTATCTCCAACTCCAATGGTAAATCTTAATCAATCTAAGCCAATCAGAAATCTAAGGTGACATCACCAAAACTGGCAGAGTAGGGAAATTCAGGACTCTGTCTCTTCAAAAGCAACTGATAAACGGGCAAAAACTATCAGAATCTAAGCCAGTCATGGCAATCCATTCTTCTCGTCAGTGATTGGTTGATGGATAGATATTTAGTACAATTTAATACAATTCCAACCAATAAGACATGAGGAGAGTGAGCTGGGGCACTTCTGGGAATAAACTCTTTACTCTTAAGTGGAGACAAGGCCAGAGGAAATGGATTCTTTTCCCTCCATACATGTTCATATTTAAGTGGGATGCCTGAACTACTGCCACTATCTGTCACTCAACTAGAAGTTGAAGCTAACATGGGAAAGAGAATGGAGCCAATAGAATCTCAGAGAAGTAAAGTTAGAAAACTTGTGTACCTAATGCTTACCTTACCCATAGAAGGGTAAGTTATGTGAAACTTTTTAAAAGGGCTTGTATGGTAGAAGCTAGGTTGAGTTAGTGTTTCATTACTTTAAGTGAAAGCATCCTGATACCAAAGCACCCTCTTTCCACTTAAGAAGTAGCTCAACATCCAAAAATAACTAAAATGGACTTGTCTTCAGTTCTACTACTTTTGAACATGGACAATCATTTGGCTCTCATTATTTCCAAGACTGACTTGGTTGCAGGGCTCCCACTAAAAGTAACTCAGAACTCTTTGGTTTCTTACTGAACAGTTAAAAGGAGGAGCGGGAGAGCTGAGGTCAAAGACCAGGCTCTAGTTTGATAATGGAGGGCTACATAGTGAGGAGCACATTGAGGTGCAAAGAACTTAAGCAATTTGGGCAAGCTCACCAGGTAAGCTGACAGGCAAGCTGAGACTAACAAGCCAAGTTTCTCAACTTCTGTTAGAGGACATTATCCACACCCAGGTTAACCTAGCTATATTCATACTTGCAGGTACATTATGTAGCTGATCTAACGCAAAAAAAAAAAAGGGGGGGGCGGGGCTAAGATTTAATGTATTTTAATTATACCTAGGAAACGCATACTTGAAATTTTGCTCACCCTGATTATTCTTCATAGTGAGGAAAGAAGCTATCATTTGAAAATATGATTCCAACGGAACTGTTGAAAGTTAGCTAAGCAAACAATTGGGGATAAACGTGCTACAGGCATGGAAATAAGGCTTCCTGTTTCTCTAGCCCCATAATAACTAAAAAACAGCTCCCCTGAGGGCAAACCCTCATCACTGAACACATTCAAAGTGTCTTAGATGCCTGTCATCGACCAGGAGGAGATGTGGTCCATTCCCCTTCCTCTGCCATGTGAACACATACTCTAGTAAATTTCAATCAACTCTACTTCAGGTTCACAGGGGCAGAATTCAACTGTACTGAATTTCAGAAAGGGTTGAAATCAAGGACTTTTCACCGCTAGTCTATTTAATTCCTCCCAAAGCACTGTACACAAGCAAGGAGATCCACTACACAGCCCTTCTAGGGATTCCCACATGGATGCTCCCTAGGTTAGTAGAGTCTATACATCCCCATCGTTTATTCGGCTACCCCCTTCCCACAATGCCTCACTCCTTTTAGCATCTTCTCCTAGCCCAAAGTCCCCCTCACTTCCCTCCCTTCAAACAGAGCTGCGTTCATCAACCTACTGATTAGCAAGGTCCAAGTTTTCCTGTTTCTTAGAAATTTTCCTAGCTTCCTGTGCTAATTATATGAAACTTCAGATAACTATTCTTCTACAGCTATTCTTTCTCTAATTCTGGTGTGAGATAGAGGATGGGGAAGCTTCCCATCCTATGAGTAGACAGGAGAAGACAGAGCATTGGGAGTCATTTGGTTTCTGATTTTCTTGTCTTTGGTTGCCTGAAAATAATAATAATAACAGCAGCAACAACAATAGCAATCAAAGACATCTTACACTAAGAAAGTTAATTTCCTTCTCAGAGTGCTTTCTAGTACTATGCATCCTTCTCGCCCCACCCCAACTCTAAGAGCATAGGTTTTAGGTCTTATTTTGATAAAGAGAATGCTGTCTCCTTTCAAATCAAATTACAATATCTCCTCCTATTAATTTAACCCTAAAGTGTTTTCCCCAACTCCTGGATATCTGCCACACTCCTTTTCCTCCATCCCCAAGGCTGAATAAGCAAGAGATAGAAAAGTCTTAATAAATGAAAAAGTGTGTATATGAACAGTAGCAGTAGCAATTTTTTAATAGTAAAATTGTGGGTGACTTAGTGTTTATTCATTGGATTTTTTCTTTATTTTTTACCTAACATTTCTATATAATTTTGGCAATATCAGGAGAAACACTATGCTTTTAAATGAGTGGTCTTCAACCTCAAATGACACATAAGAAAAATGTAAGAACTTGTACTTATAGATCGTGGGCACACACAATGTCTCCTCTCCCTCAGCTCTGATCATCTTGGGTTTCTGAAAATTATAGAAAATCGTCTTTTCCTTTTCAATTCATAACTGCATTCAAAATCAAGAAAAGAAACCTCAGTGGACCAGAAATCATGGGGAATCTCTGGGAGAGGGATAAGAAAAAAGAAGCCATCATCAAGGCTAAGAAGTAAAGTCAGGCTAGTAGAAAAAATAATAAATATCATGGGAAAAGGGTGTTGAAATTAAAATTCAAACCTTTAAATAAAATGAATAGTAAAAAAGACAGCTAAAGTTAAATCAGTAAGACAGAAGACTGAGCTGTTGAAGTTCCATAGCATATCATAAAGGGATAAAAATTGGAAGGTATGAAAAAACAGTCAAGAAATATGAAAGATAAATTCAGAACTTTTAACATCCACCTTCTAGGAATACCGAGAAGGAGAAACTAAAGAGATCTGTAGAGAGGGAACATTCAAAGGAAAAAAAAATGTGGTTCTGGTTATTCTTAAACTTTTTTTTTTTTTTTCCTTAGCTAATGAGGGGACCATTTTTAGAATTCTTATTTCATTTGTAATTCACTCACCTAATATTTATTCAGATTCAACAATGTGCCAGGCACTGTGCAAGGTAATGGGAATCTAATAATAGTAATAAATCCTCTCTCTAGAAAATGTATATATGCACAGATCACAATTTTCCACATTATTTTAGAGGTTAAGAGTTCGCTGACCCATAATCTTTCATATTTTTATTGCAGTTCACCTGTTTTGACTGGAATGACTTGGCGAAAACCACATCCCCTACTGAATTGCTGAACTGTTTAACAGAGTATCTTAGCAACTGATTGGCTGAAGGCATGAAATCATACAGAGACTCAGTCTATAATAAAACTGGAATTGGTAAACTCACAGTCTGAGGGTTATTTCACGATAGTTATGGAATGGTCACCTTTCATGAGGTAAACTGGAGTAGTTTTCAAATTTCAAATGAAGTAAACTGAAGTCTTTGAAGAATTATGAACTACACTGAGTAATAAAAATCACTACTTTCCTACTCAGGGTGAGTAGACTGTCTCACAGATCATCTCAGCCACAGAGAAAATCAGCAACCAAAAAAAGAGGACCATCTCCTTACAGGATATTTAGTGAAGAGAAATTTGTTGTCCACTAGGGAAATTAAAAACAAGGAGTTTGTCTGAGATAAACAGATGTAAATAAAGAGTTGTCTTTTGTATTAATTTCTAGAAAATTAAATGTATTTAGAATATCACAAACTCATTTTGGGATATTTGTTGAATTTTAAGTCAGATACTGATTGACACAGAGAAGGGCTAAAGAAAAACAGGAAACAACCGTTGGAAAACAGAAGAAAACAGAAAGGACTTTGATAGGAACTGAAGATGGAAGACGAGCTTTATAAATAAGTAAACAAACTTGAGGACAAAAAGACAGGTCAGTCAAAAGACTGGCTTTGTAACTGATAGAAGGAAATCACGTTACACAATGGAACATAAGCGTATGATATAAAAAAGAAGAAAAGCTGACTCTACTTATGTAAGATATGAATGCATATGTGAAGAATTTAAATAGCTGAGATGAAGCTGACGTCTGGCTATGTGTCTATCTTGCCCTGACTTCTATACCCAGTAGTCATGAACATTTTACCAGAGGTATTATTTTCACAATGTCCGCTGATTGAATATGACATACCAGGTGAAAGGCATGGTGTTTTATCATCAGTTCCATAGTACGCCATGAAAGCAAAGATTATAATCTCTTAATTTTAGGTATCAGGACAGGCGCTCTGAAGCAACACAAAGACAGAAGTGCCAATAGAATGACATCAGATCTATATTTTTAGTTAACAACTCATACCTCTGCAAACTCTAGCAATTATTTTTATTCATTTAGCTTTTTCTTTTCTCAGCCTTCCCTGGGTGTTTGTGGTTCTTTCTGAGCTGTTGATAAATTTTCACAACTTGTCATATGTGGTCTGACCAAAACACTGCAGAGAGGTGCTAAACTGAATTAAATCTGTGTGAAAAGAGCTTACAAAGTTGGCCACCAAAGGTATTTTATGTATTTAAAATAGCATGTTCAGGTCCTCAGAGTTGAGAGTTTCAATTGGGCTTTTTTTTTTTTTCTTTTTTGTGGACAATGACTAACTATACCTTTGTGCTCATTCTTTGCTTGGTTTCTTTGTTATATGCAACATTTGATAGCCATCTACCCTCTCTTGCATTGCCATCAAGTTGTTCATTCAGCATAAGCAGGTGACTGAGCGATTTTCCTGAAACATAAGAAACTTTATCACCTAGAAATTAACTATCATGTTGTAGAAGTTGTCAATTCTTTTAATCCGATAATGTTCAACATTATATTTTTCTCTGAAATAAATATTAATTGTTAAAAGTTGGAGTTTTAAGGACAACAAAGTGAATCTGATTTATCAGGAACAAATTTATGATGAAAAAAGTCCTTATCAGGAAAAGGATAAGGGATCATGAGACCCAATAACAACCTGGCAAACTCTGAATGCTATTATAGACCTCTCGTTCTTATGCTACTAGTTTTGCTACAAAAGAATGTTGGGGGCCTTTTCTAAGTAACAATAATACTAATGACAACTAACCAATCAAGTCCCTTACAAACCATGGGAAGGCCAGAACAAGCCCAGAATAAGCAGGAAGACGACAGGGTGGCCAAGATGGCAAGGAGGAATAGTAGGAGGTAAAACAAAATGACCCCCTGCAGCTGTCTGGGCACATCTCTTGTAGGAGTGTTGCACTGGGTTCTGAGTCAATAGTTTTGGATAGGCCTGCCACGGGTGAAGGCAGGTCTTCAGAAAGAAAACCTGCACTAATAAAGCCGCACTATAGGCAGGAGACACAGTGTAGTCAGTGAGCCCTGCATTTGCTATCAGAAGACCTGGGTTCAAGTCTTAGGTTTATAGGTTCTTGTTTGCCTCACCTTGGATACAGTACAACCTGGGTCACAATTTATCATCTGTGTAGAATGTATCCTCAGATGATCATTACGTGAATTAGATAATCTATGTATTTAAATTATCAAGTTTCTCTTATATGAAAATGTCTTATTTTTATAATAAAACAGACATTATTACTAACACTAGTAGTAATACCTACTAGAATGCAGCTACTGTAATAAGGGCAAAAGTTAAAAGCAAGAAACAAAGAGGTTGACATAATGTAGAAGCAGTATAATAAAGAAGAGGCATACAGTAAACCTGTTAAGAGTTTAGACTTTGAACCCAGCCTACCTGGATTCAAACACTGGCTCTGGGACTATGTGACTATGGTAAAGTCACTTACACTCTTTGTGCTTCAGTTGCCACGTCTATAAAATGTAGACAATGGTACCAATATCATGGGTTTGTTGTGAGGCTTAAGTGAGTATCTAGGTATTAGTGTTTAGCACAGTGTCAGGCACATAGGAGATATTAAACAAGTGTTTGCTAGTATTATAATGCTGAGCAAAGGCACTACGCCACTTGAATCCTTCCTCACTGGGAACTGAGCTGATCAAAAACTCTAGATTAGGCTGTGTGACCCCAGACATATAGAATTACAGGCACCTTGAGCAGGCCTCTTAAGCAGGTCACTACATAAGCTATCAAAAAGCCACCCTCGATGACGACGGTTCAGATTTTAATTCACAAGTGAGAAGAGGACAGGAAAAGTTCACTTTTCCATCATATCACTACTTTTTGGCTGTCCATTTGCAAGTTAAGAAAGCCAGTTAACTTATTCAGGACATAGTTGGGCCTTGGTCGTTATCTGTATTGACCATGTAAGAAAAAGTATGGAGCTTCATTTAATCACCTCCACTACTCTTATTTTACTTAACTTCACGATTGTTAGGGGGCAAGGTATGTATTTTCCCTTATACAATATATACTAGTTGCATAAGACCCTTGGCTTTTTTTTTTAATAGATCTTTATTGGAGTATAATTGCTTCAAAATACCATGTTAGTTTCTGTTGCACAACAAAGCGAATCAGCCATATGCATACACATGATCCCATGTCTCCTCCCTCTTCAGCCTCCCTCAAATCCTCCCTATCCCTCCCCTGAGGTCATCGCAAAGCACGAAGCCAATTGCCTTGGGCTATGCTGTTGCTTCGCTTCGCACCAGCCAGCTATTTTACATTCGGTAGTGTATATATGTCCATGCTACTCCCACTTCACCGCAGCTTCGCGCTCCCACCCCATGTCATCAGCGCTATTCTCTATGTCTACCTCTTTATTCCTGCCCTGTAACTAGGTTCAACAGTACCATTTTTTTTTTTTAAGATTCCATATATATGCATTAGCATACAATAATTCTTTTTTTTTTTTTAACATCTTTACTGGAGTATAATTGTTTTACCATGGTGTGTTAGTTTCTGCTTTATAACAAAGTGAATCAGCTATATGTATACATATATCCCCATATCTCCTCCTTCTTGCGTCTCCCTCCCACCCTCCCTATCCCAGCCCTCTAGGTGGTCACAAAGCACCGAGCAGATCTCCCTGTGCTATGCGGCTGCTTCCCACTAGCTATCTATTTTACATTTGGTAGTATACATAAGTCCATGCCACTCTCTCACATTGTCCCAGCTTACCCTTCTCCCTCCCCATGTCCTCAAGTCCATTCTCTACGACTGCGTCTTTATTCCTGTCCTGCCCTTAGGTTATTCAGAACCTTTTTTTTTTTTTTTTGGATTCTATATAAATGTTAGCACATGGTAGTTTTTCTCTTTCTGACTTCCTTCACTCTGTATGGCAGACTCTAGGCCCATCCACCTCACTACAAACAACTCAATTTCATTTCCTTTTATGGCTGAGTAATATTCCATTGTATATATGTGCCACATCTTCTTTATCCATTC